>KB672946.1:1523463-1533939 GCA_000349145.1 Anopheles dirus
GAGACGTTCTCCGGTAAGCTTTGGATTGAATCTTGTTGTTGTTTGATGTTTTAGAGAGGCTTTGAGCCACTGGCTACTTTCGCCTCTCTATTGGATTGAATCTGCTTTATTTCTACAATTTTCCCTACTTATATACTAACGATCCTTGATGGTGTGAGTTTGAATAGATACACGAATTATCATGTATTTGTGAAAGGATGTGCCGGCTGGTCGTTGGAAATCCCTATCTGGTAAAACCGTTTACCATTAAAATCTATGGTTGTTTTTATTGCTTATGGCAATAAACTGATCCTCATCTGTACCGCGCTGCAATGCACGATCCTTTACGACGCATGCTCGATTTCCTACCTCGCGTAATGTTCCGTTCTGTTGCTTTAGGACTTGCAGCGATAGAGTTGCACCCTGTATCTCCTAGGGTATGCTTTTTTCCCATTACGCTTATCGACAGTTTCGTACGTCGGGCCTTTCCGGAATATCTGTGTTTATTGGGCCAGCGACGACGATCCCGAACGATAAGTTACAAGTTTTGACCTGATTTCTCAAACCTAGTCGTTGCGTGCGCAACATAGCTAGTGTAGGTAAATGAGTGGCATGAGCTAGCTAGGTGAGAGATCGGATGCGCCGATAAGTTCTCTTTGCTTCCCGAACGCCGACGAGATTGGACGTACAATAAAGATAGTGAACATTACTTTTTCATTACCATTCACCCAGTGGAATGGGACAATGCCGTACAGCCAAACTTAGAATAATTGTTGATGTGTGCTGTCACTCTGTACGACGAGGACGTGTCTAAATAGGAGTTGAGAGAGTCTGTTAGCCTGCAAGAGGATTCGGATTCCACCCGGTTGACACTTCTTTCCTGTCACGCTACTTTTCGCTAGTTGGAGGTTCCTTTTACTCGATTTAGTTTGCTCCATGTGTGGCTTACATAAGTGTCGTCTTCTTGAAGTGTGTCGAACGAAGGTAGGTTATAGCGGAAATCGTGTACAAGCTTGGCACATTCCCCCAGTTCACCTGGATGATTTTTTATGCTAAAAATATGGCAAGGGTGTACAATAACTCACCTCGTATATTGTTGGGGTTTCCATGCGTCTGGAACAAGTAGTAATTTGTTGAAGGTACTACATTTCTGAAGTTTCTAATCAAACAGGACTATTGACATAATGTAAATACAATTTAGAAAATGGTATGCTATTTCTAAAATCAATATAAATTTATAAGATTATCATGTAGAAAAGGAAATCTCGTTAGAGTTTTTCGGTTCTTCATAATTTAATAGTAATAAAATATATTCTCATACTTCCTAGGAATCTTCTTGGGAAGTTTGTTTGTCAGTTATAGTCAGGAATATCCCTTTTGCTTATATCAGGTCTTTCAAGTTATCGCCACATTAAGGTCTACCTTAGGCTAGTGGCACAGCTCCGACGCGTGTTATTTTGACGCGCGTTACTCTAAAATCTTGTATTTGACTTTACAACCTTCGACGCGCGTTTCTTTGACACGCGACGTAGCGTGCGTCGAAATCAACAAATTTTGATTTCGACTAACATCGTTTAAATCAAAATAAGTGAAAGGGGACGACGCGCGGCAAAATCAAAATGATTTTGATTTTGCCGCGCGTTACGACGGGCGTCAAAAACACGCTCGTCGAAAGTTGTCAAATCCCATACAAAATTCGAGAGTAACGCGCGTCAAAATAACGCGCGTCGGAGCTGTGCCACTAGCCTTAAGGTTTTTTACTTGTAGAATCAACCTTTTCCTGTACTCTTTCCGCTATTAGTCTTCAAATGTTTGCTGACTGATTCCTGGTGTTAGAATAAGTGATGGACGCATTGGAACGAAGGTGAACAATGAGGTCATCTGCATCATGCTCACTTATTCTCACTTTCTCATTGCAGCTTTTCATCAAAATAGAAAACTCCTACTACTGCACGCTGTGCTCGACGGACCGTCAGGCGAAATCCCACAATGTAAAAACGATTGCGCAGCACTTGAAGAAAGAGCATAACCAACAAATTCTCGTATGCGAGCAGTGCGATGCGATATTTTTCCTGCGCTCCACCTACACAGAGCACATGGAGCAGCACAAGATGGTGGAGGTGACCTATCAACCAACCGAGCACAGTTGTGACGTTTGTGGCGAAAAGTTTACCGGCTTGCGCTTGCTGCAGCTGCACCGTAAGGTGCACACAAACGGGGCCAGTAAAATTTGGTCATGCGAGATCTGCGATAAGAAGTACGCGTCGAAGGCATTCTACGAGGTGCACATGAACAAACACTCCGGCCTGCGGCCGCACAAGTGCACCGAGTGCGCGAAAGACTTTACGTCCAAGTACGTGCTGGCGGTGCACATGAAAACGCACAAGGATCGTCCCCGGGCGTTTGAGTGCAGTGACTGCGGCAGTTCGTTCTACAGCCGCAACAATCTGGTACAGCACAAGCGGACGCACCGAGGCGTGCGAGATTTCGAGTGCAGCGAGTGTGGCAAGACATTCCTTTCGCAGCACAACCTGAACGTGCATATGGTGATTCACAGTGCAACGAAGGCGTTCGCCTGCAGGACGTGCGGGAAAGCGTTCGCACGGAAGGCCGAAGTACTGGATCACGAACGCACGCATACAGGTGCGTAGTACAGTTTAAAACAAATAAGATTGAAAAAATAATCAACAGTGATTGTATCTTGTTCGTTTGTATCTTGTTTCCAGGTGAAAAGCCCTTTGCGTGCGATATCTGCGATGCAAGTTTTGCTCAACGCTCGAATCTCTACTCCCATCGACGCTTAACGCATTTGAACGATAAACGCTTCAAATGCGACGTGTGTGGCGCATGCTTCAAGCGACGACGGTTGCTGCTTTATCATACCAGGGCGGCCCACACAGGCGAACGGCCGTACAAGTGCGATTTGTGCACGGCCACCTTCGTCTATCCGGAACACTTTCACAAACATAAACGCATCCACACCGGAATGAAACCGTACGCCTGTGAGGTAAGCAGCAGCGTAATATCTGCATCAATTTCGTATACGATGATTTCCATTTCTACCTCTTTACGATCAGGTGTGCCAGAAAACGTTCAACAGTCCGGATAATCGGAACGCGCATCGTTACGTGCACAGCGACAAAAAGCCTTTCGAATGTGTAACGTGCGGATCGGGTTTCATGCGCAAATCACAACTATATTCGCACATGCAGAAGCGGGGACACCTAAATGATACGATCGTGGTCAATCAGCCACGCATTAACGCGAATGATACGCTCGAGTTCGAAACCGAACCGGTGGCCACGGATGTCCCGCTGGACGGTGGTGAACATAGTCAAGATGAGATGCAAATTGCCTGCGACGAGGAGAATGCCGACGGTGGTGTTATCGGAACGGAGCAGGTAAATAGTTTGAAATTTCCTTCAACTGTTTGTTATTCTATAATATTCCTGTGTATGTACATATGTATATATTTCAAAAAAATATATATCTGTTGCTATTTTCTCTTCTCGTAGTACTACCAACGAAGTGAACAACAGACCGGTGGTGCAAGTAGCAGCAGTATCGGTAACATGCAGTTCATAACAAAGATTGAAATTAACGACACAGATTGGGATAATTTCATTGAGGAAGATTAGTGACTGACTAGAGTGTTTTAAGTAAACAACAGCGCGTAAAACTTAAGAGACAATTGTCCCTTGTGTTGCGGTCCTGGGCTTGCAGGTACCCTGCCACATCTAACTTCGTGATGCACCATTCAAGTCATGTAAGTCTTTAAATAAGTTAAAAGATAAGAAACTTAGGGATTGTAATATATAAAGGCTGAAGCGTGTTCGTTTTTGTATGCAGGAATGACTAAAATGTACACATTCAGCAACATAAGGAAAGCACCACTCCATTATTATGTTAGCTATAGTATCAACAACTTAATATCGATTGTGCTGAATATTGTTTACCCATCACCTATTCGTTTTCGGTTGTCTCTTCTACATTTCAGTTCATTTGATAAGAAATCACAATATGCCTCAGAGACTTTCCCATTCAGTTTGCATTGAATGGTCACTTCGAAACGATTGAAGCTGTTATTCCGTTTCAGATGCCGTTTTACATTTTAGATGCCTACTCAATAACTCTCTCTGTACGATACGGTATTACTGTATGATTTTCTTTGTTTTAAAGCACAGGCCTATCGGGTTCACGTGTTTCGTCAGACACATGCTCGTCATGCGAACCTACGCATATGAGAGTTTTCATTATTCGCGAACATGTTTTCTTGTATGCAAGATAATGGGAATAAGAGCGGATTTAGATAAATTGGGATTGGATTATGTAATGGACTTGGGGTTTGGACACTAAAAGGGGTTGACAAAATATAACTCCTTTCATTTGTCAGCTTTTATTGCAAGTCACAGATTCGTAGTTCTTTTATTGGCATCTGAAACTCAATTCATGTTTTAAACTGCCAGCACTAGTAATGCTTTCGTTATCATTTCAACGCTACGGATTCCTGCGGACTCTCCCATCTGCTGCGGTTATGCCGGGTTCATTTTTCCAAGTTTTCTTTCTTACTTACTGTTGGTACCCGATCTATGGATACTCGAAGCTATGGATACCTCTGCACTTGTTCCTTAGTTGAATGAATCGAAGCCCTTAATTTTAACACATACTTATTACTTAATCTCCTTGCTTTCAACACTATTTCCAAGGAAGAAAAATTTCAACCTTTTCATTGCATTATCGTAGGTCAGTATCTTTTTCCTTGTTGAACTAAATTTAGACTGCAATCTTAAATTCCTCTTATGCCATGGATGCGCTAAGTTGACAAATATACACTGGAGTTTACCCCCCCTCCCCCTCGTGCTTATATGTACGTCAAATATTCAATATTTGCACATTTGCAATGCACGGGTTATAAGGTTTTGTGCTATTCTATTGTTGGTCTTGCATATATTCTGCTTAAAGGCAATGTATAATTTAATAACACTTGATCATTATGTTTATCATCGGTTCTGTCGGAGAAACAACGGCTGTTTGATACTTCTCGATTACTACAGTTGTTAAGAACCCTCATTGTGCTAGTCCTTTCCGCACCTTAAGTTTGGATTCTAAAGCATCAGGATGTAACATCTTGGGCTCAGCGGAATCTATAAGATCATGGGATGTTGAAAGGAACCATTCATAAACGAATTTGAGTATCCTATCGGGTAGACAGTCAACTGGTGTATTAACATCGATCAGAATCTGAATGTTTTTATGGCTGACAGACAATTGATTATAACAACCTGTTTGTATGAAGTTTCGGGATACTGTTACAGGAAAGCATTTGTCAAGGTACACCACGTCTCCTCTAGTGACTGAAGTATATTTCACGCCACCATAGGGATATGAAAACTCCTTCAGTGATACCAATGCAAGGGTCATCAAGTTTTGTGTTACTCTGTTGTTGGTCATTCATCTCTCCTTCTTAGAGGCGTTGTATTATTCAATTATATTTTAATTTATGATCCTATATGAGTAAACTTTGCTTGATTGGTTGGAAACAACTTGATGGATGGCTGATCTATTGATAAAAAAGATACAAGCAAGTTACAAGCTTCAGATATTCTGTGCAGTGTGTTAGTAATCCACAAACATATTGTTTCAATCATAATCTGAAGATCATATCCAGAGCGGATAACTTGAATGTACTTGTTACATATATCTCATTTTGTTATGAGCTCAACAGAACCTTGGAATACTTGCATATGCATCCGTTTCCGAGCAATCTGGTTCAGGAATTCTCAAGAATACATGACGTAGTAGCTTTATCCTGATCTCGGTATTTACAACAGGTCGATGATTTCCACTTTTAACTATCATTTTCTCTACTCGAAACTGCACTGAATGTCCAGAACGTAAAGCTTTGAGGTTGGACGCACATACGTGACATGATTCGGCTCCACTGATGCTAATCGCAACTGTTTGTGACTGCTTGCAATATTCTCGATTGCCCTCTAATTAGGTCAACAGTTGCAGAGTAGTTCAGCAACGACAATGCGCATCCCGTTTCTGACTCCTAAAGGGTTTTACTGTGAAGCCCTTGATTAAAAAAAAGCATAGGACGAGATGCCTCTCCCTTACCTACGATTGTTTTCGTTCTTAACTCCATCAGTGAATGGGCCCCAACTCCAGTCCGCTATCTCTGCCCGTAACCGTAGTCGCCTATGATAACCCCGTGGTTATCTATACACCGGTTTCCCGGTGCAGGGAGGCCACGCGAGGGTTGACGTGCGCCTTTATGAGGCAACACGTTGAAAGCCAGGTCAGCGTCGAGCTCACCTGTTTCTACGGCTGGATAGCTCCCGCAGTCCAACAGGACAGAGAGCGCTGCTGGAGACTTGCCAAGTTTTAACGGGACGGCGACGGACTTCCCGTGTTAACGTTACGTTACGGGTTACCTCACGTCATTTCAAGCAGGTGTCAGCCTGACTTTACTCAGGGATCGGTAGGGTCGTCCGCTAGCACCGGAAGCGTATAATATGTGCCGTTAGCCTTTGAATCACGAGTCCAGAATCATTACAGGGACAAGCATTGTCGCATGAAAGACGCTTGCCCCTCTATGCCGCCTCCGTTAGTATGTGACACGCTACAGGGCAGGACCCAGTCACATTCCGGCCGGTACCACGTGGAGGTTGATTTTTTTATTTTTTTATTGACCTTCCGGCGACACCTGCTAACAGACACGCGTTGCACTGGACAACGTTCACGCATGACACGACATCGTTGAAAACATACCCGTCGCATTCACCTATCTGCTCATACGCCCCTAGACAACGTAACACTCGAAGGTCAGCAAGTGTTTCCGTCACCTGGCACATTGGTATGGGTCTGCGAATCTTGTACGCACGAACCGTGGCTTGCGTCTGGTGGCATCATCGGTCTCCACCTGATTGTCCACGTCAACGCGTGTCCTGGCAAACAAGCCCAAGGGCGAAGCACACCAATCTGATTTGCCCATCAATCAGTCACCTGCCTGAGCCCAACCGACAGCAAGGTCTCCAATCGTCTTCCCTCCTACCTTGTTGTTGTTGGACGACCGGTCAATGTTCAAATTACGTGGTCCAATCATTTCTCTCCGTGTCTTGGTCGGCTTTGTCCCGTCAGTGTCAACGGAATATCCAACAGGCAGAACGAAGCTAAGCTTGGCCACTATGGACATACCACGTGCAAATGCCTCCTCGCAAGATAAATCCTTGCAGATCTTGTTCACACATGCGCGTAGCGTTTCTGACGATGAACCGGCCTCCTCATTGTACATCCCCAAGAACGTGAATCCAGCGGACGAAAAGTCTGTGTACGGCGTATTTCCCGGCGTAATCATGAACTGTAACCGGCATAACCATGAATCATGGCTGACTGAATTGACGTCTGTCACAACGACAACGATCGTTTTGTACTTCCCGGGAACACGTGAAATACACGAACGAGGTATTGCCTCAATGGTGAACTTTTCGTCACTGGTGTCGCGGTCGTCGTACGACCGGTACAAATGCGTCACCGCATAGTTCCACCACTCAGTCGTCGTGTGGGAAAGTATGTATGGAAGCATCCACGATGAGCTCAAGTCAGAGAAAAGCATAGGCACAACCCCTGACTCAGACACCGGGATGTTCTTCCATCTGTCGCCTCGAACAATTGGATGATTAAGGCGGCTACGGGATGTGGTGCAATAGCATCAACCCCCGCGCTAGCAGCTCCAGCCGCTTGATCCATCACGTTTCCAATCACCCTGGAAGATCGTAGAATAATTTTGAAGTCTTTGTCGTTTTCTTCTACTTTCAACAGGCTCTCACGATGCGCTTCACGTGATACCTGTCGCTTGTTGATGATCACTTGATGTCGTCTTTTGTATTCGTTTTTATGAATCTTTGAAAAATCTCCCAGGGCGGTCCGAGAAATTATATTGGGCTCGGTCGTGGTTCTTCAGCTTCATTTTCAGCACACACCCACACCTGAAGGGACCCGCTAATCGTGTTTCCGGACCCCATACACCTTTGCTGATAGAGATCACCTCGCCAAACTGCTTCATCTCGGATGCAATGTTTTCGTCCTGGTATAACGGTGGAAGATCTCCGATTCTTTGTTCCGTAGCACCATCCTCTATTTTAATCAGGAGGGGATAACTTTTCCCGTTGTGCTTGAGAAAGTACCTTTGGCCTTTTGAAGTACCTATTTTGGATGAAATAGGGGGATAGTGCTACAGGAAAGCATTTGGCAAGGTACATCACTTCCCCTCTAGTGACTGCAGTATATTCCCCGCCACCATAGGCATATGAAAACTCCTTCAGTGATAGCAATGCAAGAGTCATCAAGTTTTGTGTTACGTTGTTGATCTTTCATCTCTCTTGCTTACAGGCGTTGTAATATTCAATTACACTTTAATTTATGGATCTATTTGAGTAAACTATGCTTGATTTGATTTAGTTGCCAGTTTTGCTTTCCATTTGATTTGGCTGGATTCACCTTGATGGATTGATTGATAACATTGATAAAAAGTCAACAACTTTAGATGTTTTGTTGTTGTGCAGCAACTTCGTTCGCTCGTGATGGTTTGATTCGCCTCACTCTTTCGCTTCACCTCACTTTTGAACTTTGATCCTTGGGTCCCTATTCGAGCGTCAGTTAAATTTTCGGATTCAAGGAATCAACTGCAACAAAGGTCTACTTTAGCGAACAGCCAAAAACAGAGTGATCGTTCGTTTATTGAATAAGTTGTTACATTTCAGTTGGAATGGGGTGTGGGGTGGAAGGAATGGGAAAGGAAATGCAACTTAGCAATTACCTAAGTTGGTGCGTCGATCGGCGTTGTCTCCAACCGCGATTTTTACTTGTTATGCCATTTTCACGGTTTTTGCTGGTCGGTCTGCGATGATCGGGTTACTGACGGTGTATGGCACATATTTTGCTGACTGTTAACTCGCTGCAGTGTCTTCTCGATGGATCGGCTTCCCGACTGACTTGGCCAGTCCGACAGGCTTCCTAGATGTAGATGGATGCGGAACGTCGTCTGGTTGGGCAACGGGTTCTTTTGCACGTATAGTGCGTGTGCGATTGGTGTTAGGCTTACGATTTATTTTGGCTGGTTTGACTTCAAGTCGGAAAACCTGTTTCTTCACCATATCATTTTTTAAGAATCAAAACATATTTACATTTTATACATGATCTTTTTCAAAAGGTAACAAACATATTTTAGAAACAGGTCTTTTATATGTGCCCTTAGCAGTCTTTACAGTTACTACCCTGATAACATTGCCTGTTCCCGGATACAAACCTACGATCCTTCCGAGGAATCATTCGTTCATTACTGACAACAAATTGACGCGTGCTTGTTCTATGTATATAACGTCCTTTATGATTATCAAAACCGGTGGATCTATTTTAGGATATGAAAATACGTCTATATCCCCACCATGTGTGGCTGTAATGATCTCTCCTTCCTTCACGACAGCAATTTCACTTTTCCGCAGTTATAGCACCTTTCTACAAACTTTTTCACTTCTTTACGGCTTTGCCCGATAAAGGCTGCCGATGTTTCGCGAATCTTCGTTCGTCACAACATTCCACACACCTTCCGCATCCAGAACCGTCTGGACTCGGAAGCCCCAATTCTCGAAATTGGATTCACCGTTAAACAGCGGTATATTATACTTGGCTTTTTCCATTGTTGGACCTGGGCCCATAACCTGTTAAGAAACCCACAACCTGTTGTGCGGAATAAACAGAAAAACACGTCTTGCTCGTATGGTGGTCAAACTGCAACTGAACTGTATTTCATCATTCGTTCCTTATACATATGTGTGTGTATACATGTGTGTACTTATTCTATTCTACGAAATGAACGTTGATATTTATTTCTGCTCAATAGTTACAGGAAAGCATTTGGCAAGGTACACCACGTCTCCTCTAGTGACTAAAGTATATTCCACGCCACCACAGGGATATGAAAACTCCTTCAGTGATAGCAATGCAAGAGTCATCAAGTTTTGTGCTCTGTTGTTGGTCATTCATCTTTCCATTCAGCTTAGAGGATTATTCAATTATTATTCAATTATATTTTAATTTATGATCCTATATGAGTAAATTTTGCTTGATTGGTTGGACACAACTTGATGGATGGCTGATCTATTGATAAAAAAGTCAGCAACTTTAGATATTTTTTGCAGTGTGTTAGTTCACAAACATATGCAGTTTTTGTCTGAAAATCATATCCAATCTGGAAATCATGTCCAGAGCGCAAGACTGGAATGTACTTGTTGTGAAACAACGCGTTCGTTTCGTGATAGTGATAGTGGTGTGACAGTGCGCGCCATCATTATAGCAGCGTTTGCGATGGCATTGGGAAAAGAAGGTGTAGGGTACGACCTACTCCGGGACGCGTTTGGTAGGGGAAGGAAGGGAGGAAGGAAATCCAAACTTGACCGATGGACACGCCAACAGACCAAGTCTGGGGGGAAGGTG
>KB672946.1:1578001-1590885 GCA_000349145.1 Anopheles dirus
CATCACGCTGCGCATCGACGATGTTAATTGAGGTCTCAGCCATTCGCTCTACCTCCATCACGCTGCGCATCGACGATGTTAATTGAGGTCTCAGCCATTCGCTCTACCTCCAGGTTAGTGCTGCCTTCCACCAGCAGGACGATGTCATCAGCAAAGCCGATCAGAATGCAGTTTGCGGGTAGTGGTAGTGCCAGGACATCATCATACATTATGTTCCATAGAGTCGGCCTCAGTACCCACCCCTGCGGAACTCCTGCGCTCACCACTTTCTGCTTACGGCCTTCCTCCGTGTCGTACACGAGCACTCGGTTTCGAAAATAGTCGCCGATTATTGTGTATAATAATTTCGGGACTTGTGCTCTCTGCAGAGATCCAGCTATAGCCATCCAGTTTGCGCTGTTGAATTCATTCAGCACATCCAGCGTAATCATGCCGCAGAACCTTCCGTATTCTCTGGTGCGCCGTATTGCTACTGAGACTATCTCGTGAACTCGTTCGAGGGCGTTGATCGTGGAGCGGCCCTTTCTGAATCCGTATTGCTCTTCGGATAAGATGTTGTGCTCATTCAGATGATTGCTCAGCTCGTTCAGGATTACTCTCTCTAGCCCCTTACCTGGACCGTCTATCAGGCAGATCGGTCTCCAGGAATTAGAAACGTCGGGGGGTTTATCGGGCTTTAGTATCAAGACGAGTTTCTGTCTCTTCCAGTCATCTGGAAATCTGCCCTCGTTGATGAGGCATCGTTGGTATACGGCTTGGAAAGCCTCTGGCTGGTCTTGCAACGCCGTTGACAGTGCGATATTCGGAAGACTGTCTAGCCCGGGTGCTTTGCTGACGGCTAAGCTCTTTCCTATGGCCAATTGCCTTTTGTCTTTCGCCCCTCTTGCTCATGTCACTGCCCCAGCTGGCAGACCAAGCGTTAAAATCATTAACAATCACGGCACGTGTACAGCCTGATAGAACGAGTGTCATGTTGTCCAGGAATACTTCGAACTCCTCAGCGCTCCAGGAAGGTGGTACGTAACAGCTGCAGAACGTTACGCCTCGAACTACAGCCGCTACGAATCCTGGAATGGTACTCGGGATGACCTTCTTAATGGGATATTTCCCACTTATGACTATTGCCGTCTTCTTGTCCACACTATATAGGTATCTTGTTGATCCGCTGGACCCTGTGTACGGATTAGATACCAAGGCAATGTCTATCTTCCTCTCTGCAATTATTTGCCACAGCAACTGTTGCGCGGTGGCACAGTGGTTGTGGTTGAGTTGTACCACCTCCATCAATTTGTAGCTTTTCCTCTATCAAGCCGTTTGGGGCACTTCGGCCCGCCGGTGGTGTGACTTAGCGCCTGGGTGCCAGCGCAGTCCAGGCATCGTTCTCGGTTAGGACACGTCGTGCGCTTGTATCCTACTAACCCGCACTTCATGCACAGCGTTGTACGGTCAGGCGCCGTGCAGTGCTTTCGTACGTGCCCAACCCGCCAGCAGCGGTGGGACATGACCTCCTTCTCCTGGAAGCGCATCCGGCCGTTACAGACGCCGACTCTTAGAGACGCTCTTCATATAGATGGCAGTAGCTGCCACTTCTAGGCCGGTCTGGTTCTTGACCGCCTCAGCCACCTCTTCCGGGGTGGTGACTTCGTCAGGTCCCTGACTTCTACTGCCGTCGTAGGAGCTAGAGCCTTCACCGTGGGTCCGCCTGACGCGGGAGACTTGCTCACCGATTCCCTTCAGTTCTTCCTTGGACCGTAGGTCCTTAAGAATGTCGGCGTACGACATGTCGGACGTGTCCGATTTCCCCACAATCCCTCATTCTCTCTCTCAGGTCGCGAAGAATAAATAAATAATGTAGGAAAGGCAACCACTACACGGAATACTTCTTTGTTCAACGCACGCTTCAAATATATGATCTTTTCTGTATCCGACAAACTATTGGTTTTGTGCACTACTGGTACGTACAAACTGCAAAACGGCAACCATTCGTCGAAACTTCCCGAAAATTCGGGAAGCGCTAGAGGTGGTAGTCGAACCTTTTGTTGTACTGTCACTTGCTGATCGGTGCAGTTTTTACTCGAATTGCCCGATTAACAACATGCACTGTTTGTCGATTCCGTCCACCATCTCTCCGTCTTGGGGCCCTTTTCTGAGACTACCTTGACCATCCCCCTATCCGATTCCTTAGAGTGGTGCAGAGATAAGGGTGCTTCCTATTAGGATTTGTGGATAGAGTTCATATATCTTTATTATGTGCTTTATGATTGAACAGTATTTACAGAAAAATCCCCGGAACCCGGTCGGGACGTATCGTACAGCTATACACTCCAGCTGAATCTCCTCACGGATGAACCGATCTCGTAAATCGACGTGCTTTTAACGACTCCTTCTAACGACCTTTTTCGCAGACTGGTTATCTTCATAATAGATCACCGGGCACTTCGGTTCCTTTGACAACTCTTTGAGAAGACGAGGTCTCTTTCTCTTTTGGCTTCATTTGGAATTCACACGTAAGACATTTGATAGATGCTGCGTACGCTGGGATATATCTTGGCCAGGGGCGGAGATTTGACAGCGTACGCGGGTTCATTTAAAAAACGCAACGCAACTGTCAAATGTGTTACGATTTCCCATTCGCCACAGCGAACACACGCACATCATCATACTGTTTGGCGACAACGAACTGGCCTTCCTTGGCCACTGAGATGCGCATCGGATCCTTCATCGGAATCAGTTTCTGGAAAAGCTTTCGATCGTTGGTTAGATGCTCTGACGAACCGGAATCGATAATCCAACTCGTTTTCGGAGGCTCGTCACATCTATCACTTAAGAAACACACATTTTTCTTAACGCTTTTTCCGAGATGCGCACTCGTCCTCGTTGAGGCTTTCTTCTTCTTCTTGTCTTCCGGACAATTAGAAATCTTTTGGCACCCGAAACACTTCAGCTTTGTACTTTTGTGCTTGCTTTTGTGTTACCTCATTCCTCCGGAATGTCTGCCGGATCCGTTCAATGCAGCCGATTCCACACTGGAACAACACGGCTTGCCGCTGCCTTCTACACAGCGCTTAATTTCTTCGTCAAGTAATCTACATTTGCAGAATTCTAGCGACAGTTTATCTTCCGGCATTGTTTCTAGGGCTGTGACGACTGTAGCATATGCTGGCCCTAGCGTTAGCAGCAAATAGCACACAACATCAATTTCCTACAGCTTTACTCCGGTCGCAACATATACCTTATAGACTGAAAACCGGACTATGTGCGCGAAATTATTAAATACGAATAAATACGACATGCGGTAAACTAAGCACAGTGGCGTCCGTGGTAGCCATTTTGGAATAACTTTTATTGCCCGCCTTTATTGCCAACTGTTGTATCTGTAGACCGTCATGTTCAATGACTCAACGAGAAGTGTCAGTGTATTTATCTCATTTGACAATCCCTTTCTTACGCTATAACTTTACGCTATAATACCGTATGCGTGATAATGTTTGCACCATTGAGCAATGCAGTTTCGCATTCTGCGCCGAACACAGCGATCATTCCCATCAGAGCAAGTTGTTCTTTGTTGAGTTTATTCGAATTCTGAATTGACACATTTGTAGTAGAATCATTGGAGAAGGCTTGATAATCTCCGCACTCATTTTGGCTGTCAAAGTGAACGGACGTAACTGCCAATCGCGCCGAGTTTTTCGCTTATTTTTTGCCTGTTATCGATCATATTCAATTGACCATCTACGATTTTCGCATAAAAAAATCGTCGTTAAAGTGTGTTCAGTTACCCTCAAATACGTTTTTGTGCTATCCCGACACTTAATACCGTGTTCAGTTCGCGGCCTGTTTCGCGCGTCCTCGGTCTCCATCGCTCTTTCGAACGACATCTCTTGCCGATTCATCTGTGACGCGGTCCGGACTCCTGTTGCAGTTTATCCCAGTTGCAGTTTTCACCGGTGTTCACTGACACTCCTCATCACTTCAAACGATCCTGCTTTCAACTACGATGGCCCTCATCTGCAATTCATGCGCCACGGAAATCACCAGCGAGCTGATTAGCTGCTATCTTTGTGATTCACCGTTCCACCATCGCTGTACGGCTATCCCCGATGATGCGCTTAAGCTGATTAATGAGTACACACAAATACACTGGTGCTGTATGGGATGCAACAAAGTGATAACAAATCCACGTACTAAACGCGTCAAGGAAGCTCGTTCGTCTTCAAATAAAGTGGTCCGCAATAATCCAATCCCGTTCTGTTGATTACTTCGCAAGCAGTCACTCGTTCCAAGGGCAATTGTCTTTCAGGTTGCTTAATTGGTTGTGGATTTGCTCTGCAGCAAATCTAATCCGCAGGATCTAATGCAAATCTAATCCGCAGGATCCGCAAATCTAATCCGCTAATCCGCAGGATCTAATGACTCGACGAATTGCTCTTTTACCATTTGTAGGCCAAATTTCATCTCGCGCTGCACTTAACGTTAATGTTATTCCGCTATGAATTAATTTCCGATGCAAATCTGTTTGTAAAAGCTGCGTAAAAATGTGGAAACCAGGCAGTACCACTTGATGTTTAACATTGTACGGCAATTTAGACTGCTGCAGCCGGCCACCAACACGAATTAGTCCATCCTTGTCCAGAAACAGGTTTAATAGCTTAATTGATGAACTTCTTGCTACAAACTGGCCTTTTCACAGCTGCTTGATTTCGTCGGCAAACACCTCTGCTTGCACTATCCTCATTAGTTTTTCCTTGGTATTCTGTAATTCTAAAACAGTTAAAGTGATACTTATGATACATGGATCGTTTGAACGAATGTTTCTGAAAAATCATTGACAGTATCCTGCGTTTACGTGCTCTTGGTACGAATCATAGCGAGAATAAATAAGATTTGTTTCTTGAAGCTGAGAGGTTAATATGATTCGACGCTCCATATCATCGCTTAATGTTTGAATATCTCTCTGTATCTGTTCAGGCCATTTATCTCTGCTTTCTCCAAGCCATTCTGGACCGTGCTTCCACAGCAAATTGTCTATAAGTTGATCTGGGTGACAACCTCTTGAAATTAAATCCGCTGGATTTTCTCGTCCGGAAACATGCCTCCATATGGCATCTCTTATGTTTTGAATCTCGGCCACCCGATTGGCTATAAATGTTTTCCAAGTTCTCGGCTCTGCTTTGAGCCAATCTAATACCACGGTCGAATCAATCCAAAAATGATTCGCTGCGAACCGTGTTTTCAACGCAGTATGAACCTTTTCATACAAACGTGCGCCCAGTAATGCTGCGCATAATTCTAATCTCGGAATCGGGACAACTTTCAGGGGGGCTACTCTTGATTTAGATGCTTGATTTAGATTAGTAAACTTTCTTGAATATTTCCATTTGTTGATTCTGATCGGACGTAGATACATGCCCCATATGCGACTTCTGATGCGTCCATGAAGAAATGTAGCTCTACTCGTTGATACTCTGGCGCAAATGCGAACCGCGGAATGCGAAATGATTCAATCTTTGGTAGCTGCTCACAAACATCACGCCATTCGCGGTGTGCTGCTTCAGGAACTGCTTCATCCCAGTTTAGCTTTTTCCTCCAAAGCGATTGCTCAGCATCTTAGCCTTCACGACGATGGGCGATACCAGACCTAGCGGGTCATTCAGCTGAGAGATTCCTGACAATATGCTGCGCATAGTTATAGAATCAGAAATGTGTATATAAGACATCAAAACGAAATATATCAGCTTCTGGTTCCCATTGGATTCCAAGCGTTTTGATGGCTGATGAAGCTTCAAACTTTAGTGATGATTTTGTTCCTAACATTTCAGCTGGCAAATCTGCTAAAACGGGTAATGCATTAGAACACCATTTCCGGAATTGAATGCCACCCTTCCGTACAAGAGCGCTTAATTCGTTGCGAAGTTCTATGGCGTCAGCAATATTGTCTGCCGCTGTGATCAGATCATCGACGTAAAGCTGCTTTGTTAAAACTTCCTTGGCGATAGGACGTAGGTCCCCTTCGTCTTCTGAAAAATGCAATAACGTCCTTGTTGCTAAGACCCAAACGTGTTGGGGTTAACCCAAAGGTTACTGTATTCAACTCATAAGACATATGTCCAAGCGCTACATACTCCGACATGAAGTCATGATAATGTTTCCGTAGAATTGCGTCTTTACGCAATTTTCGTTCTAAAGCGGCAAATCGATGTATAGCCGTTGTTTTTGATTTACCTATCATTTTTCGATGCTCAGCATGCTTTGGTAATTTTACCATATATCTTCCAGTATCATCTCTGGTAACAGTTTCCTTGAAGTAGTCTTCACAAGTTTGCTCATCTTTTGTCAGGATAGTGAGTGAAATTCCTCGACACGCCAAAATCGTTATAGTTAATCACTGATGGTTTGCTCGGTAGTCATCAGATTGCAAGTTGCATTTTCAAGCCGTTGTGCTGCTTCTTGTGGCATCTCACCTGTAACTATCCAACCGAAGACTGTTTCGACGAACATCGGTCCCGTCTCGTGCAGACGGAATCGTCCTTCCTTCAGGAAAGTGTAAACTGTGATACTTCGATGATCATGTCCACTCGATCTGAAGAATTAAAGGCTGGGTCTGCGAGTGGCAACTCCTTAGGAATATTCCAGTGCTTCGTCTCGAATGATATAATGGGCGTCACTGATGTCACCTTCCTAAGCACTAGAAAAATGAGACGTGTAGCGAAATTTACATACCTGGATCGTATTTCCGCGTTGATTTCATGTTTTGCGCTTGTCGCAATTCCATCCACGCCTGCAATGGTGATGTTGGTACGTTTGCGCGGCAAACGTAGCATCTCGCATAGTCGATTACTCACAGCATTCGGCTGCGCACCGTTGTCTAGTAAGGCTCTTACTGGCTACTGCTTACCGTTTGCATCGACTACAAACAACACAACAGTTGTGAGCAGAGCATTTGCATGGGAAATGCTCTTTGCATTGGTGATCCTCTCTCGTAGATTCACGATTGCCATCGTCCCGGCTGATCCTGATGCTTGGTCTGTCGACGAATCTCTACTGGTCTCTTGATGTAATAAAGAATTATGTCTCTCACCGCAATGTTGGCAATGTGATTTTATCCGACAATTTTTGGAGAAATGATTCGAACGTAAACAGTTCCAACACATCTTGTTGGTACGAATGAAATCATGTCGCTGCTTCACATCCATTACGATGAATTGCTGGCATCGTGTCAGCGGATGCGCTTCCTTCTCTCATAATATACAAGGCTTTTCCTTGCACAAAATAGATACGTTATCAACCGACATTTTGTTTGGCCCCTTCGGGAGTAATGCTCGATTACTGGTTCCTGGCACTCGTGTAGGTTCCACCGCAATTGTCTCTAGCAAACGCGCTCGTTTGTGCAGAAACTCTAACATGCCCTGAAAGTTAGCTTTTTTCTCAGCTTGAAACACTTCCCAAGCTGCTAGCGTGACACTATCTAATTTTTCACTTAGAATTTCAATTAGAAACGAACTGATGTCCTTCACAGGTTCGCCTAACTGCTCCAACACTAATATATTTCGCTGAATCTCATCGACCGTTTTTTGTAATGAATTCACATCACTATTGTCCATTTTCGATTGCCGTAGCAAAGCCTGTATGTGACGTTTTTTGATCATACACGGATCATTGTATCGATTTAATAGCATTGTCCGAGCTACCTTGTCCAAGCCCATTACCTGCTGCCTCGCGTATTGCTGCTCCGATAGCCGTCCGCTATCGACGAAGGATTGTGGTACATATTCTTTTTGGGAACGGAGGACTCCCCTTCCGAGGAGGAGCGTCCCTTCTTTGGGGCGCGTCTAGTCTGCACCTGTTGGTTAGATGCAGAGCTGCCCGAGTCAGAGCTGGAAGAACCTGATTCGGTGGAGGGCGAGGAGTTATCTTCTTCTTCGTCTTCCATATCTTCGTCGGGTTGTGCGTTCTTTTCTTGTTCTTGTTTTTTTGGTTGATTCGTCTTTAAGTTCGTCAATGGTGGCACCTATTCTTGCGATGGTGTATGCCATTACGTCGAGTTTTTGGGTAAGTTGTTCGTTTTGTTTCTTCATGTCTCCGTTTTGTTGGATCAGTTGTTGGATGAGTTAGTCCTTGGCGTCGAGTTCGGGTTTGTTCGCGTCAGGGGTGGTGTAAGTTGGTGTTTGGGTATAGGGGGTGTTAATTTGTTGGGCGAAAGTTAGTCTTTGCTCGACGGGGCTGGGCGTGGAGATTTCAAAGACGGCTTTACGGGCTTCAAGGTAGGAGACTTGTTTGTCGATTTTGTACCGTACAATGTCTTGTTCAAGTTGGAATTTGGGACAGGATTTGTCAAAAGAACTGTGGTTACCTTTGCAGTGGATACAAACTGCGGGGGTAGCACACTCGCCATGGGCAGGTACGCCGCAATTATGGCAAACTTGGGAAACCTTGCAACGCAAGTTTGTTATGACCATAGTGCGCGCAGTTGTGGCAGAGCATGGGTTTCGGGTAGTAGGGTTCGGTGCTTACGATTAGGAGTCCATAACGGAAGAATTCGGGGATTTGTGTGGATTCTACATGGATGAGGAAGGAGTTAGTGGGGATAATTTCATTGTTAACCTTGTGCGTGAAGCGTCTTACACTAACTACTTTTAGGGGGTTTTAGGCTCTCTGCGGTGTGCGGACCCGACATCAGTCGGCCCGCGGAAAACTCTCAGACAGATCTATCGACAGCCCCGGAAGATCTCCACCGTAGTACTACAATCGGTAAGGTTTCATATGCGATGCGCTGTCGATGTTACTTTTGGCCCTTCGCCGTTGATTTTCACTACATCATACCGATCGTGTGGTCGTATACCCGTCACCTTGTATGGCCCAAGATATTCTGTCGCATATTTCCGCCCAGGCCCGAATTGCGTCCGCTTGATCACCACCAGGTCTCCTTCCTGATACACAGTCGCCGGCCGCGCTCGAAGGTTGTAAGATTCTCGTTGCACCGTTTGCGCCTTCTCGATGGAATCTCTAACACCTGCTCGAATCAGCTTACGTTGATCGTGGAATTGGGCAACTCTGATTTCCTCCATCAGCTCGCCCAATCGAAGATCTGCTTCGTGTCGCATCGGTACGCCAAACATTGCCTCGAAAGGAGTAACACCAATGCTCTGATGTGGACTGGAATTGATCCAGCGTTGGATGTTGGCCACGGGTTTGCACTGCGAAAGCAATTCCCTTCTTCAGCTCGCGAATGGTGGGGGAACATCGGAATCGTCTTTCTTCCCAAACATTTCGTTCACTGCACCAGGTGGCACGATTTGGATACCCGCCTTTGTCATCGTCACTTCGAAATGATTCAGCGAATCCGTGCCCAACACTGTATCGTATGACATGGCTTTATCCGGTACCACAAAAAATTGTACCCCTCGGAACACATTATTTGCCACTTTAACGTCCGTCGTAAAAAAGCCAAGATCCTTTGTTGTTAGTCCACCGAATCCTCGGAAACACATCGACGTATCGCTCAGCTTGCTTCCCTCAATTTTCCAATGACACGACTTCGTCATAAGATTTTGCTTATTACCACTGTCAAACAAAGTTTTGACCACTGTATTGTTCACCACTACGTCGATCACACCGGTAGCTTCCTCCATAACTTTGATATTCGAAAAACCACATTTTCTTTTTGCGCACACTCACTCGCCTTGTGCCCGTACGCTTGGCACAAAAAACATTTCGGACCTTTTCTTGCTCTTGTACATGCACGCGCTAGGTGACCTTTATATCCACAACTGTAGCACCGCTGCTCTGAGCTATTGTTCACCATTACGTCGACCACACCTGTAGCTTCCTCCACGACGTTGATATTCGAAGGAACCACATTCTTCCTTCGCGCACACTCACTCGCCTTGTGCCCGTACCCTTGGCACACAAAACATTTCGGACCGACTTTCACCTTAGTGCACGCACGCGTCCTCACAGGTTTGCCTAATGTAAAGCCACACAATCGTCTTTTTGGACTAATATCTCGCCGGAGCCTCCATGTGAAGTAATTAAAATTACTTCCACTCTTATCACACAGATTTCGCACAGGTTGCTTTAACAAGCCTCACAGGTTTCTCACAGGTTTGGGGATAAATCCCGGTTGAGCCCCCATGTGAAGTTGTTACAAGTGTTGAGTTCACTATGAGTGTATGTCTTAAGGCTATATTACAAGTGTATGTCGTAAGGCTATGACGTGTAACTCAGAACTGACGTGTGACCGTGCGCGAAATTTCTCGCTGATAAATTTCTCGCTGTAAAGTGAATACATAAAAAACGGTCTTTTTTTACGGCCGTTTTTTATGTATGCACTTTATAGCGAGAAATTTCTCAGCGATAAATTTCGCGCTACGTCTATTTGCACGGTGACGCAGACCTGCTTGACTGTATGGCATGACAATGCAAATGTGTGTGTTATGTCAAATCCTGTATTCTAACACGCCTTGGTTTTTTTATTTTATTTTATTGCCTATATCGTGCTGGTGGAGTAATAAGACGACCACTGCGTTTTGACCGTACGCCAGTATCTAGCGACTTCCTATGTTCCTGTTCTGATGGTAGATTGGGATTACTGTCTTGTGGTGATTGCTCTGTAGCCGCTTCGGATTGAGTGTCTTGTTCATTGTTTGAAACATTTTCAAGCGATTCTTCGTACGACTCATGCAGTATAACTCGATTATCTGCTTTAGCTGGTTTTGTTTTAGCATACTATTTGTATCTGTAAGGGTAGTTGGTAATCCTTTATATGGCTGGACTGTATTGTCATTTGTGCATCCAACCTCGGGACAATTTTGATTCTTAAATTGATTACCAGTGTCATCATCATGCCCAATCTCTTTCAGATCAGATTCCCTGCTTATTGTTTTTGTCAAGAACCTGCGGTTTCGCCGAAAATGATTACCAAAGATATCACGAACAACATACGATCTACCATTTACATCTCGAACGACTGTGCCGTTTTTCCATTTTGTTGTTGTCTGTTTTAACGTCTAATACTGCGTTTACAGACTATGTCTCTTACTGCTAGCGGTCTTACTGGGTGCGTCCACTTCTCCCGTATAGCGAGTTTAGGTAGATATTCGTTTACCCACTGTGTTCAGTATTCCTGTGTCACCGCTTCTCCCAGTTGGCTAGCGATGCTTTAGTAGTGTCTGAGATGTTCGGCTCAGCTTCTCCGGAGCATCCTATCAAGTAGTGAGCACGCGTTAGGGTTTTTTTAAAATAAAAATATTTTTATTGCATTAAACATCTTAATTACTAGATTAGAATTAGGTCAAACATTAAGGGAACATGTCCAAACATACAGGGTTACAAAGCACATTTAAGAATTTTTAGATCGATCACATCATCGTTGTTTCCAACGATGTGGATGATGTAGTTAGAGAACAAACGAAGGATTGGAATCCGTTTACTTGAGCTAATGTTACTTAGCTCAGGAAAACGGAGGGAAAGGAAATTTAAGGTTTTGTCGGGTACAATAGTTACGCGCGGCGTCGTCTCGTTCGGATTAAAAAAAAAAATACACAACACTAAGACGGACGTTCGTGCGGAGTGCCTGGTGGACATACACTGACTTCTAACTTTATTTCGTTCTATTTTATAATCGTGATTTCCTCGACCGTTCCCTCGCTGTTCATCAGACGATCGTTCCCTCGCTGCTCCATCAGATGATCGTTCTCACGCTGCTCCATCTGGCGATCGTTCTAAATGTTTATGTTTACGTTGGGGTTGACTTCTGCGATGCTGCGACACTTTCGGGATGGTCGATGCTCATGGTCGGACATACTCGTCGATACTTGTTCATTCTTGCTTGCAGTATCTTGATTTGGTTCAAGTTCAAGGTTTTAGTTTTTCGCTGATTTTGTTAGTTTGATCAATCTCTTCGCTGGTGTGTAGCATGCTATGATCAATATGATGATGGAAATTATAGTTGTCCAGAAACCAAATATTCTCATTCTGATTTGCAGTCATTTTTCAAAACTATAAGTTGTAGATTTTGACGTTGTACTAGCGTTATGTTTTGAAAATATTTAAAGGGTTGTTGCGAATCGTTAGCAATATTGTCAACAAACCGATCGTTGTCATGATCGCGACGGCTATCATGACAGCGGTTCGATGAAGAACACTCTCCACCAACGGCAAATAGAGTAGAAGATTGCGATGGCGCTTATGGCGCTTATAACGAGTTTATAAATAAGAGCGAAGGACGCGCCTTCGCTCTTCCCAAGCTAAAAACTGTGGAATAAAGACGAATTTTGTGGCCGTATTTCACGGACCGACAGAAGTTTAGATTTTTCGGGTTTCATTCACAACAGGATATTTCATCTATTAGTTGCAATTCTTCAACAACTAGTCCTGTTGTTGGATGATATGCTCTTCCTTGCGTTCTTATCTCCATGTTTTCTATCTTTACGAAACAGTTTTCAATTTGTATGGTGTAAGAACCGTTTAGCGTTTGTTCATTATCTGAGCAATTTGATAACATTTTTGTTGCTACGTTGTTGGCTAATATTGTTGTAGGTGTGATTTGTTATGTTATGTATATGTAAATCATATGTGTATTGTTAAGAATCACCTGCGCTGTACAATGCGTTACAAAGTTATCGAATGTTGTGATTTCAACACCTTCTGGTTTAGAAACGTTGCTATTTCGTTAAAGTCTTCCGTCGCTAATATTTTTCTGCATGGTATGCCATGTTTTGCTAATGATTTTGGTTCCTAATTTCTAATTAATTTACATAAGTCACCATCTAAACCCCGTGTAAATGCGTCTATTGCTTTCGTGTTAAGGCCCGTTTAGTGATCGAGTGAAAGTGAACGTGAAATTTTGGTTTTTCATTGATATTTCACAAATTACCCAGCGTAGC
>KB672947.1:0-10454 GCA_000349145.1 Anopheles dirus
GGGGGGGGGGGCAAAACGCACACAACGCACCGTTAATGAGGAGCTACACTGCCTGTTGGAAGGGCGGTTTTAAGGGACGTCACCTTCAGCGTGCCGTGCACGAGGCTCGTGGTGTCCTTCAGCACGGCCACCCTCTCCGTGTACAGCAGCCTAGACCGCCGGGTGCAGTTGCCCACGATCGCGTCCGCGTCCTCTGAGGGATACAAGTGCACGCGTCAAGTTCATCGCCAGGCGCAGATGCGTCGCAACGTACCTTCTGCCACCGCGCGGTGACTCCCGTCCGCATCCAGTGCCTGGTCCGGTTCGGTGAAACTGACCGACCGGGAAGTGACCAGCGCGCAGCAGGCGAGCACCAGCACGCCCAGCGTTCGGAGAACTCGCAACGACATTCCAAGGAACGACGGCGTAGAGAGAGAGAGAGCGAGCGGGAAGAAAAAGATCCGAACAGCACAAAGTCTAGCGCTCCAGTGCGGGCACGCCCGGGAGACACAACACCGGGAGCGGATTAGCCGAGTCGAACGCTTGGCTCGACCCGACGCCATTATCAACCCGGAGCACGGGGTCACCGAGAGCAGGTTTTTTCCGCTCCGCCGCAGGTACACGTACATGCGCAACGGCCCCGGCTCCAGAGCGCACACACTCGATTAGAGCTGGTAGCATGGCGGCCGAGTGTGATCGGGATACAGTGCGAGACACACCGGACGCACACTATCAGCCGTGTGCGGTGTAGGTAGGTAGTGAAGCGAACGGGTAGCGTCAACTGGTTCGGGTCACGGCGGTTCACGTCGCTTTCAGTGCGGGGCACCGTTCGGGCTGTGTGTTTGGGTACACGATTAGGTGGACGAATCTAATCACCCGGTCCGCTCCCACACACACCCGAACGCTTTATCAACACACGCACACACACACACACCTAGGCACGGGCTGGATCAAAGTGCTGCGGTGATCGTGCCGGGTCAGTACCAGCCATACTACATTCCACGCACGACGTCAACAAAAGCGAGGCTAGACGATGGGCAGAGTCGGGTCGCTCGTCAGCTGCTGTGCCGCGCTGCTGTGCTGTGTTTCCCTGCTGTCAGGTTGGTAGCCACGGCCCCGCAACGCCCGGTGCGGAAATGACTAAGCGCGTACCCCGCATTCGCACTTCCCGTATCCGCCAGCCAGCCCCGCCGGCGCCTCATCGCTGGACGGCAACGCCACCCGGGCGCCCTCCACCTTCCCGGTGTTCTTCCGCAGCCGCTTCAACCCGCGCTCGCAGCAGACGAACGAGCGGCTGCTGTCGGTGCCGGCCGACGTCGAGCTGCTGCCGCCGCTGGTGCCGACCGTGCGCCCGCCGGCCCGGGCAACGGCGCCGCCCGTGACGGAACCGGCGCCGGCGCCGGCCGACGACGGCGACGCGGAGTGTGGCGTGATCAACCCGGCCGTCGACACGTTCCCGTGGGTGGCGGTGCTGGAGCACGGTGGGGCGCCCCAGCCGGGCGCCGGCCGGAAGCGCACGCTCAGCAAGGGCGTCCTGATCGACCGCCAGCACGTCCTCACGACCGTGTCGAGCGTGCACAACTCGCACCCGACCTGGGTGGTGACGAGCGTCCGGCTCGGGGACGCCCCGACGCGCCGCCACACCAGTGGCCGACGGCCCAGCCAGCACGGCGTGCAGCGGTTCCCGATCGAGACGGTGTACCTGCACGAGAGCAAGGACATCGCGCTGATACGGCTCGGCGAGGGCGGCGTGCGCAACGTGACCGAGTACGTGCGCCCGATCTGCCTGCCGAAGGAGGACCACCGGCTCGAGAGCTTCAAGCTGGCGGCGCACGTCTGCCAGCGGGCGCAGGAGCCCCGGGGCGCCGGCCGGGTCAGCCGCAGCCGGCTGCAGCCGCTGGACCAGGTCGCCGGCGACGACTGCAACGCGCTGCTGCGCCCGTACGGCGCGCGCCTCCCCGTCAAGAGCTTCTGCACGCGGGACGTGCCGGCCGACAGCTGCACCGGGGCGCTCGGCGGTCCCGCCGTGGCCAACATCCGCGGCCGCTACCACGTACTCGGGCTGCGCTCCTACATCCAAACCGAGGTAAGCCACGCGCCTACGCCAGGGCCAGCGACTTTCTTCGCATCTAATCCGCTGTTTTTTCACTTGCAGAGCGACGTGGACGCCGCGCTGGACCTGCCGAGCATCTACGTCCGGGTGGGCGGGCTGCGCAAGTGGATGGCGGCGGTCATCAAAGCGGAAGCGTTCTGCTGCCCGCCCGAGCCGGGCACGGCCGAGTGAGCCAACACAACTTCAATCAACCCCGCCCGCTGGCGCACTCCGGAGCTATCAACGAGCGACCCGTGCCATCCGCCGGCGGTGTGCAGTGTGACCCGCGTTAATTGATAAGACATGCCACGACCGGACACGGCAGTATAATTTTGTGAGCGTGCTAGGGTTTTCCTATCTCCCTTTCCATGGCTGCACCTATCGGTCTATCGGTTTTCTTTTTTTGTTGTTGTTGTGCCCCTCCCCACTACTGGAATTACCCGCACTTGACGAAGTTATTTCCTTCTGGAAGAATGACCCACGTGTGTACTATCTAAAAGCGGAATCTTACTTTAATTGCTTTTGTCAGTTGTAATATCACCGAGAGCTGTGAGGCGCTAGGTTAGGGCATAAATAAGGGCTAGGTTAATATCGCTCGTCAGCACGGATAGTACTGCTCGAAGATGTCGGTGTAGTTGACGAGCGTGAAGGACAGTATCGAGCCGACGAGCGAGCCGAGCTGGGAGACGACGCCGACCCAAACCAGCGTCTGTCCGCCCTCGGACCGCAGCAGCGTGGTGATGGCGAGCCGCACGTAGCTGACGAGCCCGATCATCACCGTCCAGCAGGCGACCTGGAAGTACGGGGTGGGGGAGTTAGGAACGAGCGTGAGGGACTCCAGCCGGTCACTTACCACGAGGATGTCGCCGAGCACGTTGTGCATGAGCGGCGGATCGGGGCTGGTGACGGCCGTGGTCAGCGCGTACGCCGCGAACGGCACGAACAGCGCCGTCAGCGCCACGATCGTCCGGACCGAGTTCCGGCGGACGAAGAACGCGAGGAAGCAGGCGGCCGGGTTCGCGATGCTGCTGAGCGTGACCGCGAGATGGTAGGAGACGTTGCCGTACGGCAGGCACGAGTACGACTGGACGCTCGGGAAGAACCCGTTGCCGAACAGGCACATCACGCCGATCAGCCCCATCAGCAGGGCGTAGTTACCGCGGGCGAGCAGGGCCCGCCGGTCGGCCGGCACGGCGGCGTCCTCCACCGACTTGGGAGCCGGCTCCCGCCCGCCGTCCGGTTCGTACTCGTACCGGTTGCCGTTGGCGATGCTGACCGCCGCGTACTCCCGCCGGCAGACGGCCAGCCGGTCGAGCAGCAGGAACGCCACCAGGCTGACCGCGAGTATCACCGACGAGACGATGAAGTACGGCCGCGTGCCGAACCGGGGCGGCGGCGTGTAGCTGACGTACTGGGGCGGCGCGCTGCCCTCGACCAGCCGGCACTCGCCGTTCCCGCCGACGCCCTGGATGAGCGCGACGATGCTCGGCACGAACCCGCTGAAGCCCTCCCCGATCAGGTACGTGATCAGGTAGACGCCCTTGAAGCGGCCCATGTACGGCATGAACAGCACCGAGCTGGTGCACCCGACCAGCGCCAGCGCGAACACGGTCACGAACAGCGGCACGGACCGGTCCGCACCGAACACGTGCACGCGCCGGTCGTAGACGAAGGCCGTCGCCATGGCCGCGCACGAGCCGAGCGCCAGCAGGCCGACGATGAGGTGCGCGTCGCGCACGAACTTCCACCGCAGCTGGGCGGCCGTGTACAGCACCGGGCCGACGTTGCCGAGCTGGATGATCACGACCAGGTAGGACGGCAGGTTCCAGCCCTCCGGTGCGTGCCCCACCAGCAGCGGCAGCTGCACGTACACGGAGTTGATGCCGAGCCAGGACCCGACCCCGAACAGGATCGCGAGCAGGTCCACCACCAGCCGCCGGTCGGGGCCGATCCCGCACAGTGAGTACAACTTCCGCCTCATTCCTCAACACTTTGCGTCAGTGACACGACGTACTAAACACGACTTGCTTTCTTCGCTTCACTAGGCACTGCGTGCGGCGCAGAACTTGACGCTGCCGGCAGGTGAATCAAACGCGGCAACCCTCATCCATTGCAGCTCCACACGGACAGCTCCACTCGGGTTGATCGGGGTTTGATGGATCGGGGTGGCTGCTCCGTTTGGCGGTGAGCGTATCCGCACCGCAGCAGTTTCAACTGATGACTGAATAATTGCCCGATCAATGCGATTCTTATCGCCCCTGCCGCGGGCCGCGGAGTTGCGCGGTTTTATTGTGCGAGCATAAAACGGCACTGCTCCTGTGGATGTGCGCGAAGGTTCTTTGTTTATTTTTGCACCGTCGTTTTTTTTTTTTTTGTTGCGCTCCCACTCGGTTCTGGGAGTTTCGGGAGCGCGATTTTTGTTGTTGCTTTGGAGTAGTCGCAGCAGCCATGCTTTTTTGTTCCCGGCACACCCAACCGAGCGCGGCCAAGCATCCAAGCCCGCCGCTATCAACGGTACGGCTACATTGTAGTTGAGCGCGTGCTGATAAGCGGCGGGAACTTAATCGACCGGCGGCGGGTATCGTGCACGGTGATAATGGTATTATTCAAAATAATTCGGTGCGGTTGACATATTGCACCACGCGGTCCCATTGAGCCGACGCGTTGCACGATCGCTCGTTGTGCTCGTTATCGGGGCAAACACTGCGGCAGATACATCCCGTGAGGCCGAGTCCTAGACGGCGGTGCCGTTCGCGTCACAATGTAGCGCAATCGCCGCGCACCTTGGCCCCGGTGACAGGGCATCGCGCATATCGGATCCCCTTTTTCCGGAGGGATGCCACCTGGAAGTCGTAAACTTCGTGTGATATGCCCGCGTGCACTAAAGCCGCTGCATTATCTGCCCTGCTAATAGCAACAAACAGGCAATCGGGAAGTTGTCCAGCATGGGCAGACTGTATCAGTGTTGACACGCAGGCCGTGACTATCTCAAGCCCCGTTTCGAAGCGGTCGGTACACGGGAAAGTCAATGAGTTATTGCTAGTGGGAACAGGAGAAGTGTACTATCGGCGGTTTGAAACGCTCGCAATCAATCTACGCCGTACCCACTGTACGACCTACATCAGTTTATGGTACACAGCAGACGCAACGTAATCGCAATCTTGATATTGCACCGCTGTTTACAGTTTGCAGTTTTCCGACTCCGCGATGTGTTTGATTAAAAGTGAAATTAGTGTGTAAGCGGGCCACTGAGCCACACACTTCTGCTTCAATAGCGGGTGAGCACCTGACCACGTTGGGCAAGTATCACTGATGTTCCACCGAAGGGAAAGCTTTATTCGTTCTACCGTCCAACCTTGCGCCTGAAGTGAGGCACCGAGCATCGAATAGGCCCTGCTCTGAGCGAGCTTCGCATCCACACCGAAAGCTTTACATCGCTATGACCGGTCGGGGCTAGGCAGAAGCTCTGACATGTGGAAAGTATGCAAAGTATGCGCACCAGGACCAACGTTATTGATCTCGAAGTTACGGCTATCCAGATAGTTCTGGTGTAATGCTCTTGTGATGGATGTTATCTTTTTCGCTTATTACTTCACAGCTGCGAGGTACAGACTGTATGAAGACCCCAATGTTTGACTACCTTCGTTGAGTTCGTTCTCTTTGCTACGCATTCGATTTACAATCTCCGAAAACGATTACAATTACTGTCGATATCCGAAGTGTGCGGTCTTCGACTTCCACGTTTGCTACCTGTATCAGAGTTTTACGGCTCCCTTTTTGGACCATAAAAGAGGCCTGCCAACTCTGACACTGCAGAGTTGCGTTCGCGTTGTCCGACACTGTTATATTGCAAATCTGACGCAGCCGGTGTAAACGTTGTGTGTGGCGGCAGTATAACATGTATGACACTTGCAGAACGTAACCGTTGGAATAGGAAATCCGTAAAGAGTACACGTTCCGTGCGTGGTAAACCTAATCACAGGCCTGTGTCTGATGAGGCCGAATAACACGAAGAACTTTCTTGAAACGTCGACCGTATCATCATCTCAATCTGAGACTTCGTGCCCTCCACGGCGAGGTGAAGCTTCGAGAGGTTGCTCATCCCGGTTAGAAACGCTTGCAGAAGACATGTCAAGACCAAAGCTTCGATTGATTGGTGTGTAGTTATGTATAAACAATTACTTCTTATTTATTATATTGTTGAGATAGGCTGGCACATAGAGAAAGGCGACATACGGGTACGGGTTGATGGGGGAGGTAAGCTAAAGGGGTTTAGTGCTGGCGCACGCCGCGCATCTGCTTGTCGGCCAGGATCAGGTTGACGTAGTTGTCGAGCTGCTTGACGCGCAGCTTGCTCCAGATCATGAAGTTCTTCATGCCGACGATCTGGGCGGCGTGCAGGGCGGCCGCCTCCGGGTACAGCACGGTCGCGCAGCCCAGCCCGGACGGCAGGTTCAGGCTCGACCACACGTCCTGGCTGACGTTGTCCGGGCGCACCGGCGGGCAGTTGATGACCGGGTAGTTGGTGTTGCCGGACAGCACCGGGCCGAGCCCGTTCGAGCGGCCCGCCACCGTCACGAACACCAGCTCGCTCAGCACGCTCTCGTACTCGCTCACCATGTGCAGCGTCGTCTGCGTGCCCTTGTGCGCGGACGTGACGCGCAGCTCCGTGTTCAGGCCGAGCGCGTTGCAGTGCTTCGCGATCTTCTCGCAGTGCTCGCGGTCGGACGCGCTGCCCATCAGGACGACCACGAGGTGGTTGGTCGGGGCGGCGAGCGCGTCCAGCTGGTCGCTCACCCAGGTGAAGTTGCGCTTGACCGTGTCGAGGTCGGCGGCCGTCACGTTCGCCAGGTTCCGGTACACCTGCTTGTCCACCATCAGGCGCTTGTCGCCGGACGGCCACAGCCGCCACGAGTCGGAGTCGATCACGTCCGCGACCAGCAGCTGCCCGTCGGCGTCCACGCCGAACTCGATCTTCATGTCGATCAGCGCGCAGTCGCGCGTCGCCCACGCCCGCTCCAGCACCTCAAACACGAGCGCGGTCGTCTGCCGCATAATGTCCACCTCGTCCTGACCTGCGGCAAGCGGAACGGGGTTGGCTCAGTACCCACGGCAAGCTTCCCAGTCCGGCCCTCGTAAAACACTTACCGATGGTCACACCGTTCACCTTGAAGCCGGCGCACACGATCTGCTCCTCGCTCCACTGCGGGTCGTCGTTCGCGTCGTCCTTGAAGAACGTCTCGACCTTGGCCGGCGCGAACCGGAAGCCCTCCTTCACGCCCGGGTTGCGCTTCAGGTACGAGCCGGTCGCGAGCCGGCGCGTCACCCACTCGATCGGCACCATGTCGCACTTGCGGGCGAGGAACGCGTTGTCGGACACCATGCGGACGAACGCGGTCCGCAGCCCGGCCCGGTTCAGCAGCGTGAACACCTTCGCGTTCGTCTGGTTCGAGATCTTCGCCTTGCCCTCGAGGTCGTGCGCCCGGACGCCGTTGTGCGCCGTGATGCGGTCCTTGTTCAGCAGCAGCGAGTGCCCCGGCAGGCTCGGCACGTCGTACACCTGCTTCGTCTTGCCCTCGATCAGCAGCTTGCCGAGCTTGATGTTACCGACTGCGGGAGAGGTGAGCGCAAGGTGTGAGCCACGGGCACCGGTATAACCCTGCCTGCCAGCCGCCAGCACTTACCTTCCGCAACGGTCGCCATGTTTTGTACAGGGAGGAAATTTCCACACCGTTGGCTTTGTAAACGAGTTGCCGAACGAAACAGAATAGTACAGAAGAACACACACGCGTGAGTGGCCTTGCCCGGTTGGCTGGTTGTGTAGAACTTGTCGCAAGCACGATCGGTCGCCAAATACACGGAGCGTGCGGTGCTTCTCCACACTAAATACCAGTGTGCGGTCGGTTGCTCTCCGGCAATCGCAGCGCACACGTCAAGTGGAGACGCACACACGTAGAGAGAAGACGCCAGCAGGCTAGAGGCTGCGCGCTCTCACGCGGACACTCTCACTCACACAGCGGCGTGCAATTAGCGCGCCCAAACCCAAGCAACACAAACACACACAGCAGCAGCGCATCTGCTGACGCCCGGACGCCCAGAGCGGAGGACCCGGCAACGGCACAGCTTGCCCCCGGGTGTCCGAGATCCGACATCAAAACAATTGCCCGGTCTGAGGGTCAAACGCGCCGGAACAACAACATGTTTGCGTGCATCGCGACCGGCGGCCGCGTAATCTCCCGATCGGCCGGCCCCGTCAACGTTGCCATGGTGGCTGCCGCCCGAACCGGGGCAAGGTTACGGGAGGATCAGCAGGATCGCGGGGATCAGTTCGGTCTCAAGTGCGGCCCGTCGCAATTGGGGTGTTTGGCAACGCAAACAGGGCACATGTGCCGTTGCACGCGACCCGGTATCACTATGGGAGCGAGTGTGTGCATGTGCCTGATCGAGTATTGGGCATGCTAGTGCCGGTAGAACTCTTACTGGTATCTTCAATAGTTTCTTCAAGCGCGTCGAGTCGCCCGTTAGGACAACAAATACGCACACCGAGCTCTCCATTGTCTTCGGCTCGGTCTAATGTGTTTTCCTTCCCTCGTTTTAGGTCAATCTCAGCCGCGCGATTGGGATCGCGCGATAACTCTGATCCAAAACACCGCCCGTAGCCTTGAAATACTGCGTTCCCGTTTGATTGCGCCCTCGGCGAAGACACAAACAAAACGGCTTCGGCCGCTGAAAAGAACGGAAACAATATTGTCATCATTGTCCCGCGAATGCGTCCCGATTAAGGCGCGTCAATAAGGGAGGCGTCATTTTTGTTAGATGTTTACCAACATTGACGGGGGGAGAATTTTGTTTTTTTCCTAATGTTTTCGAAAGGTGGACTTGTGGTATTGTTGTTGTTGTTGTTGCGTGTGTGTACTTACTAGTTATCGCTCTGTTGCGTTTGATTAGAAGTCGCTGGATGTTGCGTTTCCGCACCCGGAAAGCAACCAACATTAAAGACCGGCTTCCAGACGAAACGCATATCAGGATGACATCAGCCGGGCAGTGTGAGGACCGTGTTGGAAGAACGTTGGAACGATTGAACGCCGCAAGTGAATATCTGGCAGATGCTTTACATTGCGTTACATTGGCGAGACCATCCAGCTATATCTTCCTGCTGCCGCGGCGCGGTAGATCCCGTTTCTCAATTGTCGCCCATTATCGTCTATTTCGCGTTGTGTCGTGATTGCGCTGGAATGCGACGGATCTGATGGATCCTATTCGGGAGTGCTTTTCTCCCCCCCTAATTTGTTCGGTCCGGTTGCTTCTTGCTACGCCCCGCGTGCGGCCATTGCTGCGATCGTAAAGTGGAGCGAGCGTTGCTCGGTCCCAAACGCTCCCGGGTGCCCATCACCACGCCAGCGATAACGTCGGCAATCAGGCGCGTGTGCTGTGACAATCTAAGTGTGTGCGTGTGTCCCCGGCTGCAGCGCGATGCGATCGTTCGATCGTGCCAATGTGCGTGCGGTGAGCGGGGAGCCCGAAGGGATACGGCCGATCGACACTCACAGCGACACAGCGATGGAGCACACGGGGCCACGAGGACTCACGGCGCTGAGAGCGACAGAGCGCTCTCCGACTGGGAGTCGCGCTATCTCCTTCCTGCCTGCGGCGGCGTCCACAGCCGCGGGAGGGATACGCGGTGTGGTGCGGTGGAGCGAGTTACCAGCACCGGCACGCAGACTACGAAGCCAATCGCTCACCATCGCGCACTGAGCGACATCTATCAAACAGGCGAACCTAAACAGCGACCCCGCGTTTGAGGTTGCGGCTGCTCCCTCGCCCGCCCTCGCCCGCCCCTCCCGTGTGCCTTCGCAGCCCGCCGGCCAAGCGCGGCTCAGTAAGTATTAAATATGAATATGGGAACGATCGTAAATCAGTTACTTCTCACGGTTGATCATAGCGCAGCGATCGGAGCGAACGACTGACGGACGGACGGACGAACCACAGCATCACCGGTGGGAACCAGGGACCAGAAACACGCCAATCTTGCCGCACAGCAGCGAGCGCTCCAGCGAGTTCGGCAGCGAGCAACGCAGACCCGGCGTGTCAATAAGCAGCTTTGTCTACCATCATTGCTCGGCACCGCACCGACGGGATTGCTTCATCCCCGTCGCTCCCGGAAGGACAAGCTCCACGTCCTCCTCAGCGTGCCACAATCAAACGACCTCGAAACACACACACACACACACACCGGTGCGAACGGAAGCGAAAGTGTTGTTTGGGCTGCTGCGATCCTGTCAGATCTGGACGCACAGGTAAGTCTCTCGACCTCTCTCTCTCTCTCACTCTCTCTCTCGCCCTGCGTGTGCGGGAGTGTGCGCGTGTGACTGTGTGTTCACTG
>KB672957.1:1652-27162 GCA_000349145.1 Anopheles dirus
GGGGGTAGCCGCCCAACCAACTCCTCTAGAAGCGGGCCGTCATAGCGATGTTGCAGACCGCTGGCTCGTACAGCCGCACACACTTCTTCCACCATCAACCCGAATTCCACGATGGTGTCCATTTTCTCGACACGAGGCGCCTGTGCCTTTCTGACCTGGTCCATCAGCGTGCTCACGATGAGCTGGGGTCGGCCATACATGGTGCGTAACGTGTCAATTACCTCTTCCAAATTTTCTCCTTTGCGAAGGCGCAACTGTACTGCCTTTAGTGCCTTTCCCTTAAGGGCATGTTGAAGACGTATTACGTTTTCACTGTCCGTGGCGCCCAACGTGGGGCACGAACCCACGACCCTGAGATTAAGAGTCTCATGCTCTACCGACTGATGTTGCCGGCCATCCAACCGCGCCCTCTGGTGACAATTTGCCGAACCACTGACACGGCTGATCTATTTCGTTCCGCGCCGTTTGACGTGACCGTTGATTCTTATCAACACTGGCCCCCAGTGGCCCCCCGGGGGGAATGACCCGGGAGCGTGGCTTTCGATTATTAACGCGGAGAGAAACAAGACGTGATTTTTAGCTCTACAAAATAAACAGTGTGCTAAGAAAGTTTTTATGTTTTTAATTAAAAACACTCCGTGAAAGAAAGTCCTGTTGCCGTGGCAACACTATGGTTACATAATAAACACAATTAAATAACATAACTTTAGTTGTGTGAGTTATTTTAGTTAAGTTTAGTTTCGTGTTTATAAAAAATATAAATTTAGTTATATGTCATTGTATGATTTTTCTACATCATTATTTAAAGTTATGTTGAAATAATTGATTGCTAAAAAAAAATTTTATCACATCTTAAGGAGAAAACAACCATTCATATGCTCATGTTCAATATACAATATAAAAATGCATTTACAGTGGCGTCATCTGGTAAGATATTATAGAACTATACAAATAATGTATCTAAACATCATAAAACATGTAAATGACTACTTATATTCTGAAAAAAATCCAACTTTAGACTTTTATCCCATTTTTTTTTCTAAACTGCCGTTTTTTAAGCTGTGGAACGCTTTGTTATTATTTTTGTCGCGGTGTTTTGATGATATTATTTATTTATTTTTCATCGGCTACATTCATGAAATAGATGCTGAGGTCTGTGATAACGAATCGATACCTTGGGATTGTCGTCTAGGTAGCATCTATCTCACACACAAGAAAGGAAACAGGTTAGACTGCAGCAACCGCAGGGGTATTACAGTCATGAAGACCACCTACAAAATCCTCTCCCTCATACTATAAGACCGTCTTGATCTAGAAACAAAAGAGGTAGTTGGTAGTTCCTAAGGAAAATAACGGAACATCAGCTCCACCCTTTCATCGACTGCATGTCTGTTGATGAATGTAGCATCGATGTAAAACGATCACGATCAGCTCAACCTCGATGCGCTGTCCCCGTTGAACGTTGGTAAATCCACCTTTGGTAAACGTAAATGTGGACTAATGTCTCTACTAACTCCCAAAAAAAGTAGTGTACATCACTGGGGAATTCTGTTTCGTTTGCAACAGAAGAAAACCCATCACTTTACAGAAGCGCGTAAAGAACTCTGCTTTTTCTTACACAGATTTTATCGACTCTTCGGATTCGGAAGTACAAATCCTCAATTTTCGACACCATGTTCTTATAATAAACATTGAATTGTTCAACCAGCTCAAGTCGAATGAGTACTTCATCGATTTCATCACTGTCATAGGTATCGCAAAGTACTTCTTACGCTTTCATCGTATCCAGCACACGTTGCCGCTTGCGTCAGTATCTCGCAAATTTACCATGAGCTTCTTTGAAATCCCGGCCAAACTGATTAGGCTTGAAAGAATGACCATGGCCAACGTCACATGCCAGGTGAAGGTAAATGGAAAACTCTCAAGGCCCTTTGCTACCACCAAGGGTCTGCGATTTGGGGAATACACACGGTCCGTGACTCGGAGGTGGAAACTTCTCCTATAAGTTCATCAGATCTGATCAGAAACCAAAGGATTGCGCCGGCGTCCATGATATGCAGGTGAACGGGGCAAAAACCAGCCTCATGCTGGTGCCATGGTGTGGGAGGACAATGGAGGATCCGGTACAATGACGAGCTTTTTGAGCTGTACGATAAGCTTACCGCCAGGCTCCGGTGGGCTGGTCATGTGAGAAGAACGACACCGCACTACCCTTAAAGTCCTTTTTGAGCCGTCCACTTGGACAAAGGAGGCGTGGTACACCCAGACTGAGATGGATAGATGACGTTGATTCTTCCGAAAGCACGACCGGGGTAAAGGATTGGTTGACGACAAAACGACCACGAAGCGTTTTTAGCGCCCGATAAGTGAGTAAGTAAGTACTCATTCAAGGAACTGTTACGCTGTTATTTATGGAACTGTTCTAATATTGAAGAAAAACGAACATAATGAAACCCCAGTGAGGATTATGTTTCGTACTCAGAAAACCTTGAGCAGAGCTTTTATCATTTTCTTTTTTCTATTCTATTCTAATCTATTAGTTATAGTTATCATATTCTATTAGTTATTCGAGACTGAAATTGGCATACTTGATAATCCGTCTGGTTGTACATTTTTATCACTTGGATATTGGACTTATCTATCAACTGTAGAAGCCTTATTGCTTTACATACACGTGAAGTGTGTTCCTGCTTATCATGGCAGAGTTGTTGTAAAGGAAGTTTCATTTCAGTTTCATTTAATTTCAGTTTCATTTAATTTAGACAACACCAAATTCATTCCGGAAAAGAACACACAAAAGAATCGCTCAACTAACAACTGAAGAGAGTTGTCAAAATTGCTTACGTACAATAAAACCGTCATAATCTGATCTGACCTTACAGATTTCTCTCAAAAACTCTCTAATACATCCTCTCCGTTCCCTTTTAGTTCTCAATTCCCCGCGACGAAGTGGGCGCTATTGTTCCTGGCAAAAAGGACCCACGCAGGCGCCAATACAGTCGCACGGTTTCCATTGCACTGCAGAAAACAGGAGAAGAAACCCGCACGTTGGAGGGGGAAATAAAACGAGAGCATCCGATAAGTAGGGGAAATCGCGGGTTCTCTTTCGCACCAGCAATGCAGCCATTTTGGTCTTTATCATCGCCAACTGCCGCCAGTATCATATGTTGATTAAATTCCCGTCCAACTGCACTCCTTCCCGGTCCGGTCACCCCGCCATGCGTGCCTTACCTTCACCATGCGGAGCCTTGCCAGTGTGTGTGTGTGCGTGAAGATATGGGGAAAAAATCTCAAAAATTATATTTTTATCGCTCTCATTCAATTGAACGGAAGTGTGCGTCGTCCGCACTGGCCACAGGCCACCCTCCACCGCGCCGTGGACGGATGTGTCTTTTCCGAATGGCGGAGAAATTCGATTACCCATACATGCGCGCACGTGTGTCGCGTGTACCGCCAGCCACTTCCTGACGGGCGTACGCGCAAGTGAGATGCCGGGCAGCATCCGCATGTGCGTTTTCACTCGAAAAGCGGGGAGGAAGATCTCCTCCGCTCGTGGTGGGTTTCCTGTGCAGCGACATACGGCGCGAAGCGAGACAGCACGAGAGCGGGACAAATTGGATAACGACAGCGGCACACCGTGGCGGGTCGTCGGGTGTTGATTTCAATCGCAAACCACCCATAAGCGGCAACCCTCGAGCAGCGCGCGCTCAGTGTGGGTTAACGTGCGGTTCACGCTAGGAAGTCGGCATCTCCGGGACGTTTCGGTCCGAAACAGTTCGTCTATTGCGACCCTTGGCGAAGCCGTCTGTGAGTCAGTCGTTCAATTGTTCTCGTGCGGGTCTCATCTCGCGACGCTGCAACTCTGGCGTGCGGTTGACGCCGCGACACACAGTTTCGCTACTGGTGGTTCAACTACATAGGATACTCTGAGACGATTGTTGATCCCGATCCAATCACTTGGTGGTAGTTCAAAGAGCGATCTCATACATTCTCGCGGAGTTGCAGATGTAGCTGTGTGCGTTGTTCAATAAAAAAAATTGTGAAATCATCCAAGCAGTCGGTGCGTTTGTGGACCAAACAGAAACACCGACGGGAAATTGTGGACAAGTGCGTTTCGGCGTTCATTATCGGTTTGTTGTTCAGTAAAACGCGAAAGTTGAATCCAGTTTGCAATTAAAAAAAAAAAAACAGTTCGCTGTGCAATGTGTGGCATGAAAGAAAACTGAACCAAAAATAGTGAACGTAATAGTTTTCGATTGGCGGCGTATAAAGTCAAGCAAGTGTCGTGGATAGCTCAGTGTCAACATATCGTGTGCTATTACAAAACAACAAAAGAGAGCAATCGCCAAGGCTTTTGAAAGGATAGGGGAATCCTTTCTGGTGCGTCGATTTTACTTTTTCCAGGTGGACAAGTCAGCGAGGTCTTGAGACCTCGTTCAAGTACGGGCAAGATTTTCACGGACGGGAATAAGGTGCGTAGATGGAGCTTCCTGGTGTGTTATTCAATATTCAACAACATTCTCGGGGATTCTTTGTTACATAAATTGGGAATAGGACAAAGCCACAAGTTTTTGCTTTGAAATATTAACGCTCCGTCACGTAGAAATGATTTAATTTTCTCTGACATACAAATACATTCTGTTTTTTTCGTTATTTTTTTTTTTAAATTATCGTTAAACGTTTATTCTCCTGACAGACAGTCAACGACCATCCGTGATATGATAATCGTCACATATGCTGCTATGCAGATTTCTCGCATAAAAGAACTATTTTCTAATACTATTTTTAGTACCTCTAATATACAGAGCTCTTATACATGTGAAGTGCTCGAACATATATATGTTATTGAAAATTGCACCTTAGTAAATATTTAGACCGGAATCTAGCAGTGAGAGAAAGCCTCAAAACTAGATACATGTGTTTCGGAGTTTTGTTCATTCGTTATCTGTTTAATTTATCCATTCAATCACAAATACGAGGTTTAAGGATAATATTGGGGTCCGAATTGTATAAACCAAGCAATGATATCGGAAAACGAATCATTACAATAAGTAGATGATGCGTTTGTTAATGTTTGCAGTGATCCAATAGCAGGTTGGTCCAACAGCAGATCTTCATCCCATAATTTGGAGGCAATTTTAGAATGCTGCCTTTTATAAAATGAACATAAAATTATATAGTTTTGTTAGTAGTTCATAATATTTCACACGATGAATAATAATGTTATTTCGGAACGAACTGTCTGACTGTATTTACTATTGAACAAATTTAATCATGACACTCAAACAGTTCATCAATACAATTTAAAGCAACAAAATGTTTTACAATACATTTGTTATCATTATAGAAAGCGATTATTCTACAATAACTGTTCCATAACGACAAACTCTTCTCACTCGGATGTCTCTCCAAAGGTTTTAACATGCAAGTTCAGCTACCTTTGTTTAACAAATTCAAAGTTGGCTTGGTTGCAGAATAGTCGAGGAGCAATTTTTTATGTTTCTATATACACAAGTCTGTTGAAATGCTAAAGGTTTAATGTTAGATTTGTTTCGTTATTTGAAAATATAATGATAATTTAAAAGGTTACCGTGGAGCAATGCTCCATAACAAGGCACCGTGTACAGGAGTCTGTATACTAACAGATATTGAACATGATCTGATATGATGTGATAAGATTATAGATGTACGTTTGGATTAAAAAGCTGAGTAAACAAACCAAAGCAACGAACAATAAAGCATACACCTGCTCGGCGCAAAAAAAACAAACTCTAGGCTAGGAGGGTTATTGTACGACGTAGCAAAGCACTAAACAAATTTGAAATATGCTTGTTCTAAAAACGCTCTGCAAAGGAGCGGCATAACTTTGCTTCCGAATGGCACCTGCAGTCATAAAAAGAGCAACTGAAACGTCATTTCATCAAGCTGACCAATTTCAGATTCAATTGGCGCAACGCAAATTGGATAAATATCGAAGTGAAATTATTTGTGAAATCTCTGCACTTTGCGCTCGGCAAAATCAAATATATTCAATCAAACAGCGCTCTCCCTCTGCCCGTTCGCACTGGCGAGAAAGCGAGGAATTACAACACTCCCGGGCGCCATTGCACAAATAATGCGTTCTGCCGTTCGATTCCATTCCGCGACACACACACACACACACGGGACACCCGACGGGAACGGAGCGACGGACGGGCGCAGGCCCTGAAAAGTGCCTTCGGGGGTTGGATCATTTTGCAACTTTACACCAAGCCCCAAAATAACCGCCCAGTCCGCCCCGCAGTGTCCGATGCGGAGCCGACTCTAGGGGGCGCCCCCCCCGACCGGAAGGGGGCGCAGGTTGATGCAGCAGATGCCATCGGAATGCAGCAGCAATTTGCTGCCGATTGGTCGGCAAAAACCTCGGCAATGCGATTACGGTTTCGGTGAGGAAATCGGTATGGCTTTTTCGGAAAAATGGTACCACCATTTTGAACCGTCCGAGGGCGGCTGCGGGGCAGGGTTTACGAGGGGGGGGGGGGTGGCACCGTGAGTAGCGTGGCACAGTCTATGTTGCGTTTGGCCCGGAAGGCCCGGAAAACCCGGGGATTAAACCGAAAAGAGCACATTTTGTCCCGTTTTGTTATGAAGCGATGTTCATTTGCACCGCCTACGGGAAGAGAGCGGGAGACTTTTCACCAACACCCATTCACCCCCCACACACACCCAAAGCCCCCGCGTCCGGGGCGAGTTTCACCTGCGCCTGGCCCAATGTTGATCAACTTAAATTGCATCCCGAAATGAATAATTAATTTTTGTTAATTTAATTCGATTTAATCCACCAGCAAGCTGGTAGAATTGCTCAAATGTTTTCAGTGCTGCTCGGGTTCGGTTGGGTCCTGGCCCCGGGGTTTGGGGTTTGATGTTTGCTGGCGAGTGCTGAGGTTCACTTTTTTCCGAGCTTTAATCACTGAACCGTAATAGTCGTTTTTATTGTGGAGTCTGTGCGCGAGTGGAAATAAATCACACCAGCCGTTTTGCAGGACATTCCAGTCCCGCTGGTGTTGTGGTGGCTTTCATCAATCTCAATCAGTCATTTTAGCAGGTCATTGTGATTTTTTGATGTACGAAAAAAAGGGAACCAGACGGGACAATCGGGACGGAAATGATGAAATTGGGTTTGTGGTTTGCACAACACAGCCGCTGTGAGGATAAAACAAACCCCAAACAGATTGTTTTTCGCACCACAATGACAGCTTTGATTGGTATTAATGAATTTTTATCGTGAAAGCAAACTTTTTTTGTCACCAAATCATATGTTTTTATCGACTGATGTGCTATATTGGCACAAGAAGTAGAACATAATATGTTCGCAGCACGTTTATATACATGACCTTTGCTCCATGTACGGAAATGCAGAGCAGAGCAAATGCTGCAGGATAGAAAAAAAATGCACACAATTTCTGCTTCGCTTTTATTCGTTTTTTTTTTGTTAAATAACATGCATAGCTATATTTTTAGTGTTCTTCATTCATTTAGCGTATAATAATCACATACATCAATCATAAAATAAAAACAAAATACAAAAAAAATCTAAAAATAGCTAAATTAGATTTGTAAATCCAATGACATCTGAGTTACAATAAGTACTTAGCTTTGAGTCTTCTTTAAGTTGTAATATGTATAGAAAATCATATGAACAGGCACATCAAATATGACGAAGTATTGTCATTAAGCCTTGGTGCTCAATTATGACATGGCAAAGCAATAGCTCCTACTGTGTTCATAAATTTTTTGCATTTTTAAATGAAATATACCGTCAATATTTCTTATAAGAAAAAATCGATCAATAACAGAAAAATAATGCATATAAAAATAATGACAACATGACATAATGACATAATAATGACAAGTAATATTTTGGAAGCACTAAAACCTCTCGAAGAATCGGAAAGTAAAGGTACAAAAGTAAGGGAATTCGGCCAACGGGAAGAAAGAGGATCTCACACCAAATAGATTATAAAACTAAAACAGTTGGCGCACAGCTAATGAACAATTCAGAAAATTAGGCAAAAAATTGCCAATAGCTACCCATTGACATCAAATTTGTATGTTTGTAGTAATAAGTTGTTATACTAAAGTTACGGGTTTAAAAATAGTTGCTTTGCTAATCTATAACACTTTACGACAAAAGTCCAAACCAAATCTTTTTCCATCCAAACTTTATCCAAAGTTTCTACTGAAACTTCTGACAATTTGTGATGGCATTAGGAATTTCTACTATTGGTTCTTGATTAAAATGGTTTGTAGCTAAAGGCTACTCTTCTCATTTTATGGTGCAAGAGCGCCTTTTATCAATCATAAATTGGGTCTTTGGTCATGTGGACAGTTGATAAGAGCTTAACAGGCTAGGTCGTCCGGCGTCATTTTACTAGCATGACCAGCTTGTAGCTCCAAAGCTTGTTGAAGCCCAGAGAAAAGAGCTCGTTGAAATTGAAGTTATATTCTTTAGTGACAACTCCAACTTGGTCATTTCAACTTGCCATTTCCGTCTTTAATTTTTTTAGTTATCAGCCTCAGCCTGGATAGTCAAAAGTTTTACGTAGGACTGACAGTCCATGGCATGACAGTCCAGTTGAGATTTGAACCAAGAACCTGAGGAGTTTATGACTTTGCGCTTGCCACAACCCTATCCTCTGTTTTATATACTAATGAAAATAAGAGTTCCAATGCAAGTAATGTAATGTACGATCTATCCTTACAATCCAATGCAGATTTTTATATTCTTTTCGTCTATTCTACATAATCTTGAAACCAAGCTACCACATTTTTCTAGGCAACCTGAAACTAAAGTGAAACACGTTCTCTCTATCTTCCAAGTCTTTCCTCTCTTTTTGCTGTCTCTGCAGCGCACGCATTTAATTGACCGCAATTAATGGATTCGACTGCACTTGTCGGCTTTGTTCTGCAGGATGTCTAATATCAGCAGCTATGCAAACCATTGCACCCCTTGTTTCTCGCGCATGTCTCTTGGCTCGGCAAGTTTTCCGGGTTCAGAGCTTCCCGGCCCTCCCACATCAAGTCGGCACAGTTTAATTCATAACCATCCATCCGGCGCATTTGACCGGAGTCTATTTTTAGTGACTTTAAGCGACCGGATGCTTCACCTTGCTCACACAACGGCACACCTACGCAATTTGGCGATTCGAGTGATTTCCAAGTAGCTTAACGCAATGCGACTTACTTTTTCTACACGGATTGGCCAAATTGCGCGTAGGGCGGGTAGAGTCGATTGCGCTTTTCCTTCGCTGCGAAGACATTGGCGTAGGTTCAGGTTAGCGTCGGTGGTGGAAGTTGTGTTGATTGGTGTGGACGGAAGCGATGTTGCTAAAAATAGAAACGGTTAAGGAACCAAAAGAAAGATGGTTGTTTTGGTTGATAATGTTTTGCAAGAATTTTATTAATAATGCTTGAAACACTTTTTTTCAAATTGCATGGATTTTCCTCATACTGAAAATTACCCAGTATTATCAATCAACTATTGAAATTTGTTGTGACAGGTTTACGATTCTGTTCAATAAATCATTTTAGAAGATATTTAACACTGCGAAGACCGGCTTATCATTGTGGGGGGTTTTATAACGTATTTCCAAACATCTTCGAAACCAAGAGGGAACCCAACAAGAGGCTTTAATCCAAAATGGTCTTTTTTATATTCTTCTTATTTTTATATTTTTCATATTTCCCGTTTCTGAGAATAAAGTAGTTCTTCTTTTTTTTTTAAACAAAGGGCTAGCATTTTTTAAAATATTTAACAGCTTTGCCGAATTTAGACATTTTCAAGATCTCTCAACGATGTTATTTGAATCCACTCATATATTTTCAGAATATATTTAAAACCTATTGTAAATATATAGAAAAAAAATATAATAGATTGAAGTTTTTTCTCCAGAAGAGTATTTTACTGAAGTTTAATATTTCTAGATAAATTTGAAAGGAATCAAGCTCATGCAAACCGAAACAAAACTCTGAAGGCACCTTGAGTATTTCATAACTATTTTTCCATTGTCTCACTTTGTATTTATTTGATAAAAATTTGAGTTGTCTTTCTCTTTTCCAAAATGTGAAGAAGATTTTAAATTTTCGTTCAAACCAAGACTGCCTGAAACAGGAAAGTCCGTTTTATTCAGCATGTAAACACGCACTTATGCTGTTTTCATATAATTTAAAAAAATTGTTTGTAACTGAAAGAAAGTCTATGGGGCAACGAAAGATTATTTCAATTTTTTTTTTCAAATTTCACACATTTATTACATTTTTTAAATTTCATTTTCACACTTAGCATCGCAAAGGCTGGCATTGAATTCATTCCAATGCCTTTGTTGTCCATCCCCAAACGTATCAAGTGCATCTGCACCCACAAGTGTGCACGCACAAATGAAGCAGATAAAAGCAAACGAACCAGTAAGACGAACGGCAATACGGCCCGGCCGCGTGATAAGCGCAACCGAGACAACCGAGCGCACCGAGCGAGATTGAGCGGATCGCCCCGAACACGGGGCTTAAAACAAAATATCAACCAACCGTTTATTAAATTAGATTTCATTGAATTAAATTAAATTAATAATTTAAATTTATCTGCATACGTATCAGCGTCATCACGCCCGTCACCATCATAATCGTGGCGTATCGGTGCGCGTTCCGTCGCATTCGCGGTCGAAAGCTGCCGTCGCTGGCCCGCGCCAGCATCATTTTGCGCGCACAGCGCTTGCAGTCGCCCGCGCGTCTGCCCCCCCGGCAGACCTGTGCGTGTTGCCACCCGTTCCCGGGCGTTATGCTCATTGATGGTGGCCAAATTGTCGTGCGCATCGTAACGAGTTTACCGGGCGAGGCGCGCCCGATTCCGGTGGGATTGGGTTGGCCTAAAGTGACTCATAAGAGCGGAGAAGTCCTAACACATGTTTCATGGTTTGATAGGGTTCGTGTTTTGTCCAAATTTTGGAAATGTGATACTCTCAGCTACGTACGAAGAAATCTCTTTCCCGACAAGATCAAAAACAGAAGGACACGATTCCAGATCAATCATTCAGATCGTGAAATACTTCAGTAAAACGAAGAAAAAAAAACAAACATGAAGCGTGACCTCCTAACACATATTCACGGCGCCCAAAACGGGCTGGAAAATAAATTCCATTTCCCGGCCGTTTTGGGCGTTCGGCACAAATTTGCAAACTCAACTGCAGATCAATCAATCTGCACGCCTCAGTGGCGATGCCCGATGCCCGTGGCTGCTCCTACTGCTGGTGGTGCATAAAACATCCCGTTCCGTTCCGTGCTCAGGCGTGATGCAATTTCACCCGTTGCCCGTGGTGCAATCTGTGCACAGTGTGTCTTTTTTTGCACCCAATGATCGCGTTTTTTGTATTCCGATCCCATCTAAATCCATCTGACCGTGCCCGTAGCTGCTGTGCGGACGATGTGCCCGCGTACCCGTGCTTCGGTGGTCGATGAATGTTTAATCGGCAGCCCTGTGAGTCCGGTACCGAAATTCGGTCCAGCTGGCTCAGCCACGAAATGGCCCGATGCGATACGCCATGATACTGCAAAGTTTCAACGGCAGACTTTGCGCACCCCTTCACGCGGGCCGTATGGTAAAAAGAGTAAGCCAGCACTCAAACTGCTGTCCGTCGTTCCGGTTTTGAAGAAGTGGCCGGTCGCGCCCGTCTGTGGTGGCCAATTCCGGTGCGTGGTGTGCCCGGTGTCAGCAAATTGTTTTAAATTTATGACGGATGTATTATGTGAATATGATGAGCTATAATAGAATGAAATTTGACTACTAGACGAGTGGCGGACCGTGCACGGGAGCGGTGTACCGGGACACCCGCCCGAGTTGGCCGGTCGCGAGCGATCGCGGGCCAAGGTCACTGCACGGTGGTGCAGTCGTTGCCGCAGACGCCTGGAGGTTTAGAGTTGCTTTATAGTTCCAAAGTTTGCGCTACCATGTGCTCTTTAAGTGAAGATAGCTAAAAGCACGTGCTAGTATTATACGTGATAAAGATGTATTATTGTCACAATATTTATTTAATTGCATTTCGGCTTCTTTAAGATTTTCATAAAACACTCGGATATTATTCGATCTTTAATTGCCTAATTTGTATAGGAGAGAATGTTGGGATTGTAATTAATATGGATAAAATATCTGCTTCATCTCTGAAATGTTCAATACTATAAAGCAAAATTCAATTTAATGTCAGTTGATCAATGTTGATTGTTCAGATTCCTTCCATTATCGCATTATCGTCTTTATAGTCGCATCTCAATTCTCGATTGCCCCATTCCAGTTTATGCTGGTTAAATGTTCTGTGTTGCTTAACATATAATCCCGCCATCTACCGAACGATTATCGAAAGAGGAATCCGATTTATGACGCCTCTATTCCTCACAGTGCTTCAAACCAGCATAAACAGCGAGTTTCGGCGCCGAAAATGGTTGTTAAAAACATTCCCAGAAGATAGCAACGAATTGATCACGCTTTTGTTGTTGATCTAGCAGCTAGTGCGTGAATAGTCTGGAAGCGAAGGAGATGACGAGAACTTCGCCCACTCGCCCATCTCAATATCGATTCCAACGGACAAGAAAAACAGAGTTTAGCAGTTTGCATTATTAAATTATCGTTCCACTATCCGGCGCATTCCTGCGTTCGGGGCAAAGTGCGTACGGACCTGGACGCTTCGACGCACACGCACAGAGCGCTGGGCCCGTAGCAGCCGCTGCGTAACTCGTACGCAAAACTCGGCCAAACCGGTGGTGGAAACGGAGCCAACAACACCACGGCGACACTAATTGACGACAGTGATGATGAGGCGGACGATATACATTTTCATAAATTAATATTAATTAATTCAATTTGTGTCGATTAATTTCGTGAACCGCCAGTTTTTCAAGCCGCTCGTCGGGTGCGATCTGTTGCGTGGTGTTTTTTTTTTGTTTGTTTCGTTCGTCAACCGACTCTATTTATGTACGACTGCGTTTGCGTTGTTTGCGCTACACGTCGGTGCTGGTATCGATCGTTATCTTGCATGAGGCATGATTTTATGTGATGTTAATAACTACAGTGACAGCGAGTGATCCACTCAATCGGCTAACCGATCTACGCAAGCAAAAGAGTTGTAGCTTCAGTGTTTGTCTGTTTCTTTGTCGCAGAAATTTTAAAAGGATACATTTTTGCATTTGCTTCAAAACAACAGTAGTGACATCAGCAGTTTATAAGCAGGACGAATTAGTTTTACATTATCTACGAATTGACTTTTATTGTCTTTATTTGAGGCTTTTTAAATTATATTGGAGATCCTTAAATACAGCTATGTGAATATCCTTTTTTTTAATAGCCTTTAGATGGAAATTGTTGATGCCGTTGTTTCTCTCACTTATGACTATGTGAGTATGAAAATTTGAAGATTTTGGAAGTTTTTTCAAGTGGAATAACTTCGATCGTTGATTACCACATTTTTATTCATATCTGTTAACACTACAACGATCGGTTTTTATGGAAAAAAACTTGTTTAACATCGACATTCTTCCTTAAACGCATTGTTGAACGGATTTGGGATCAGGGGAAAATGAAAATAAAAAACAATACTGTATCGATCTCATTAAGTTTTCGAAGATCGTAAAAAAGTAAAAATATAATTAAATGACAAAGATATTCATTTTTAAACATGAGTGGACAAAAACCAGAGTTTTGCTAATTACAGCCAATGCTGAGAGTATCGAAAATTCCATAAAGAAGAAACAATAAAACAGTAAAAAATGGAAAGGCTAATTTTTAAATATTCATTAGTCACATATTTTGTAAGATATCTTTTTAAAAGTGAAAAAATTGAAATAAATTTAAAGTGTAATTAAAAACCGCCATAATATATGGTTGGTCATTATATTGTTGACAAGTCTTAGAGAGAATCGAGAAACAATAGTTAGTCAGTAAACTTGTATAATTGGATGCTGACATAATTAAACATAATAGTATCAAGGTGATTTTATATAAAAATTAAAAAAAGCATTTTGTTACTATCTACAACTTATAAAAACTTTTTTTCATCTATCTCTGCAAGTTTTCGTTTTATAATAAAACGAGAGGTCGTATAGCTATGTTACGAAGTGTATTAGCTTATTAGTTTATTATTTATTTATTTATTTATTTATTTATCTATTTAATTATTTGTTCAGCTAAGACCAATAGGTCATTATTGGTAATTGATAAATATCAATAATTCTGGTAAAACTCGTTTTATTACCTAAACTCTTGTATTGTACAAACTAAATTACAAATTGGTCCTGTTCTTTTGCCATGCATGCGTTGTTTGCGGGATCTGGTTCACCATTCTCCTGTATACAGCTCAACCTCTCCTCCTGCTGAAGAGGTAGAGCAACGACACGTTGCTTGAAGTGTTTCGTTTCGCTCCTTTACCGCGATATATGAAAAGAAAGCCTGCGCTTCTTCCCCAATCCATCCTTCCAAGGCTGCGTTGGAAAGAACGCACAAACAAATGTGCGGCCCAGAGCCACCGCCCTTATCGACAGCATCCGATCTCGTTCCGGCTGCCTGCTGACGCGCTTCGGATTGTAAAGCGAGCGATATTTCGAGCACCAGTGTGCATGTGCAAATTTGCCATTTCCGAAACGCCTAATTGAATGAACCGAATCATGCCACCAAACCCAGGCACGGAAGCAGCGGGAAATAACCGCGATCGCGGTACGAGAAAACGAAAGGAGTTGGCGAAGGCGGCAATGTTCCACAGGAGAGTTTAGAAACGCTTCAGAACACGATCGGAACGCGTGATATTCTGCCGAATCTGAGTGTGAATAGTACTCACAAGGAGCGCGATACAATCAGAGACCCTAAACAAACCCAAGAAGAGCGAGATTTGTCGAGGCGTTTTTCAAGTGGCTGTTAAATTCATTTTCCCTGCTGTCGTACCACACCGTGTGGCAAGCACACCGAACGGACCGAACAAACATAATGAGCATAAGGAACTGGCAGGAATTCAATTAGAGCCGTGAAGGTGGGAAAAGTGACGGCAAACGGATTGAGTAAGCTGCACATTGAAGTGGTAGTGGCGTTTTTTTCCTATCGTGTGAACTCCATTGTGAAGGCATTTACGTACGCGAAGGATCCTTATCGGATCGAATACCAGCGTACATTCCAGTTTTCAACCATTTTTTGTTGTTAAGGAACGTAGAGGGCAGAGACACAACCCCAGGAGGAAGTGTCCGCGAGTCTGTGTTTGTTTGACACGCATGCACGAGACAGCCATCCGTCTTGATTAATTCAATTCCTTCGCCTCGAATAGTTTTGAGATGCGTTATGCGCCGAACACGCCGCCGATGACGGTTGCGCGGTGGTTGCACACCGCCGCTGCTGCCCGATCCGGGCGTGGAAATGAGTTTTTATTACAATTAATTTATGTACAAAATTATTGACAAAATCGTACCAGCTCGTGCTTTATGGTCAAACAATTCGATCTAAATTGAGCTTAATTGAATTGAATGGTATCAGAGGCATTGAATCGAATTGACCATTCAGTGCTCCGGCGCTGCAGCGAACCACAGTCGTCCATAGTAAGAAGGTTCCATGGTTCCGTGGGGCTTCTCTTTCATTTACATGGGCACCCGCACCCGGCATGGAAGTAACGCGAGGGTAGCGCCGGGCAATGCAAATCGATCGTCAGTGATTGATGTTAATTCGGTTCAACAGTAGTTGTGTCTTGAGGGTGCTCGGTGTGCTGTCTGCGAGCGCAAGGCACACTGGATGCGTTGAACGTACCACATTATATAACAGATTGACGAATCTAATGAGCTTATCTCAGGACTAACACATTTTACTTAAAATAATGTATACATCGTCCGGATTAAGATCTCAGGAGTTATTAAATCAAATTGATATACTTTTGATACAATTGCTACTTGTCTTTTTACAATTTAGTAATTTTGTAAACTAGAAAACAATGAGGCAGGGCTTTATGAGCCGTCTAAGGCAGCGCTCTTTCACCTCTCGAACAAGACATCAGACACGAACAAACCCATACAATCATATGGGAGTGATCGGTCAGACAGTCTCGAACATACCAGACAAACACGGTCTCGAACAAACCGATTTGGTTTTGTCTGGCGTGTTCGATTCCCACCCATGCTGTGTAAACCTTGGCAATAAATCCGTCACAAAACGTCAAAAAACTATCGTTTACAAATGCGCGGAGGTTCTTTTTAATAATTTTGAAGTTTATATTGCGTTAAAGTGTGGAAATTGAACAAAAAAAATATCGAATAAAAGTTGTGTTTGTTCTAATGCTACGGATCACAGGCAGACAACAGACAATTGCCAGAGCACCCTATCGAACTTGTCTTGTGTGTTTGGTTTGTTCGAGAGGTGCCAGAGCGAGACATCGAACAATGCAAACACGGATCAAATCCATGTAACGATATCGAGGTGCTCCGTCAGACATGCCAGACATGCCAGACAAACAAGACATCAAACAAGGCAGTTTGATATTGTCTGGCATGTCTGATGCCCATCTTGAAGCTGTTTACACCTTGCGGTTTCATCCTGTTAATTGTCTGGAGGCGGATTTTGACGTTTGTCGTGTTTGTCGTGTTTGTCTGACGCTTCATAGAGTCCTGCCTAACACGGCTATATGACACTTTGATATGCAATATGACAAAAATATAAAATTTATTTTACTATAAAGGTTAATAATGTGTCTTGCGGTTTAAAATAAGTCGCTTTATTGGGGACTACGGTCGCTCATTTTGACCTAGTTAAATAAATTTAAAGGACGCAAAAACTACCATACATTTTACAGTTATTCAATCTGTTTTCTCATTAGTCTGCTTCGAAAGTCCCTAAAATTATCGTATAAAAACCTGATCAGCTCAACTAACGAAAGACCGGATATGCTGAACATATCCGATGTAGTAACCTTGGCAACTAAAAGCTATAACGATGCCAGGAGAAATGGATCGCGTAGAGAACCGGAGCCAATGAGCCAATGATGAGAAAAAGGAAGAAGTCTGACGGCTCTAGACGACCACTCTAGCGAGCCGCGAGCGACGATTTTGTTCTAAAACATCTGTTAAACTAACATGGTTTTAGTACAAATAATATCAAAAATCCAAATTGCCGCGGAAATTTTCAGGTGGTCGTCTGAGTCCACCGAATGTCGCAGATTTCTTGCGCAAGCTGTCATTGTGTCGTGTTTTCTCATATATATTTACGTGTTTAATATCCGTTTTGTAAAATGTTGAAGCTCTTCTTCGTTTTCCCACTTTGTATCCGCAAACGCAATTTGCCGGTATCGCTTCCACAAGGCAAATAGTAAACGAACCCAAATTGACAGCTACGATGACTTGTCGCAGAAAAAAATCATCGCGGCGTTTTGGAAAATCGACAACGCCGCGAGCTTCAGTTTTGCTACAATTTGTACTAAAACCATGTCAGTTTGACAGATGTTTTAGAACAAAATCGTCGCTGGCGGCTCGCGGCGCGAGCTCTAAAGTGTTCGTGAGCGGCAATTGGACATGTGAGAAGAAGGAAGAAGAGACGCTCGCCAGGTCGATCCTCTTCGAAAGAAAGGTCAGGCGGTAGCAAAATGATCGATTTTTGGCACTCTTGTAGCTGACTTCGGACAAGAAGATTGTGGAGTAAAGTGGAGGATATAATAAAATATAAAAATAATATAATATAAATATTTTTATATAAAAAAATAATATAAAATATAAAAATAATATTGTTCTAATTGTACATTACACCAATTTTAAGATTTTTCGTGCGATAATTCTTAAAGTGGCTACACTTAATACAAACCAAGAGAACCAAGTGTAATAAAGTAGAACAATTATTACATAATCCGTAACATTTTTTGCCCATAATACTTGGATCTATCTGACGGCTTGTTTGTTGATATTTGACATAATTTTTATTCGTACTTTTCAATGAAAAAGTTTCGTAAAAAAAAGTAATTTTTGTTTCGACGAAAATTGCCTTTGAATTTAGGAATAGTTTCCAAACATTAATGCCGAATGTCATGATAATCTATCCACAAACGACGAAAATCGTATAATTGTATCAAAATGACTCGAAGGACTAAAAGAAATCATTGGACGTGAGTGCCATGTATTATAATGTGCAAAGTAATGTACAAATGTGTAATAAGCAATGAGTTATAATGTGTAAAGTAATGTAGTAATGAATGTATGTATTTATTTCCCATGGTTATTGGCAAAATAATACTTGCATCCTCCTTGGATACTGAAAACCGATATATGATATAAGATAGCTATATGTAATTGGCTTATAGAAGACTTATTTTAGTACAGTATTATACATAGTTTTAATATAATCGCTAAAATCATTACTTAGAAAAATAGTATTCATGTTGTATCCGGCGATTTTTAAATCATTGTACCAATATAAACATATTATGATCCTACAAAAGCTGAAGCTCAATTTTTGTTCCAATTTTCTAAGCAATGTCACCTCAAATGCTTCGGCAAATGGCTTCACAATTGTCAATTCCCGCTCAGACCACTTTCTGCGACACTGGCAGGAACAAGTGGGCGTTAAAACGATCCTCCGATCTGCTACAATCTGCCCGACAGCATCCATCAAAGCCGCCGGATAGCCTTTCCCCAGCAGAGCCATAAATCATTCGGAAATACCTTCCCGCTGGACGATAATCAGCTTGCATATGACGACGAGGCCGTTCAATTTCGGTCCACGAATCCCGGTGCAGCGCTTGGGAGGGAAGCTTCCGATCTTGACACGATCTTGTGGAAATGGCGGCACACCCTCAGGCTGCCCTTGAACTGGAGCGTTAAAAAGGTACGGAAGGCAGGATCGTGTGCCCTACAAAGCGATAAGGGTACAAGAGCCGTTTCATGGCATTTTGTGGCTAATCTACATGCAATTATCGTATCATCCTATTCAATTTACCACTCAATTACACGCCGCTCCGTCGAGAGAGCCGAACCCGGGGATGCACGAGGTGAGACGGGCGGCCCTAGAGCAGGCGACCGACCGGATCTAGGCAATAGACAAGCACGACCACGACGACGGCGACGACGACGCGATCGTGTGGAGGATCGCGAAATTGTCATAAATAGATTAAATAATTACATCGCGAAAAATTGATCCACCCGCTGGTTTTGTCATGCCTGGTGGAAGGTGGAAACGAGACACAAGCAGGGCGAGAAGCGAGCGCATGTCCCCGATGGCCGGAGGATGCACCGAATTGCATCATAACGCGTCCGGTACGGTTTGCATTTTCGACGACGATGAACGATGCGCCATTCCGGATGTGTAACGTGTCTGCGCGGAAATGGGAGGGTAGCGCTGTATGCAAAACTACAACGACGTGGCTCGTACAGCTCGTTAGGCGGCAAGGCGAAGATACTGCATTACGCCGAATAATAGAGTAAAAATCATGAAAAATGCAAAGCACGTTTAAAATATTTTCAAAAAAGCGTTCGAGCAAACGAGCGGATTTTTTTTGCTGCTGCATTTTACTTTATGCGCGCGCCACCACGCGCTTTGATCGTAGACCGCCACCTGGTCGCTGGGTGTAATCTAGCTTCGGCTGCTTTTTTTCTCTGAGTGTGTGTGTGTTTCTACTCGCTGCATCGGATGCAGAGCCGCGGTCTGCCACGAGACCGCCGCAAACGCATGCCATCGCCCCAGGCCCGGCGGGCGGGCAAAAATAGGCACATGCAGCTTTCGGGGCTTGCGCGGTCGGCAAATAAAGGAAAAATAAAATTTACATCAATAAATGCATTTGAGCCAATCGGCGCTGTTACTGATGCTAGTTTGGCCGGCGGCGACCGGTGGCGGGATGGCAGAGTTACGCTCTAAATGGAACCGCCGACGCCGCAGCCGCTCCCGCTGCCGGTGCAGCTAGTTGAGACAATTTAGCCCTATCACACTAGCTACCCGACACCGGACCAGAGCGCCGGCGGACGGGAGCAGGTGCGGTCGGGGGGAACACCCGGGGAATAGAATTGGGAATGCAATCCGCTATGTGCGGGCGCAATGAAGCTCTTATGAAATTAAAATGCACTTCCAATGTGTGGAGCGAAAAAAACGGGAAGATTGCTAGGCGAATTTCGGTATTGTTTTAATGGATGGAAAACAAGTAATGGATAAGTTAGCTTTCGATCTTTGACAAGCTTTTTTGGAAAAATATACATATAGTTCAAATTGCAGGACGTACTCGAAGCTGGAATGTGGAATAAATCTAAAAGACATAACTTTAACTCACGGTTAATTCAATACAATCATATGTGCTTGTGAATTTAAAAGAAGAATTTCATGTTTGTAAAATATGCATCAACATAATGTTTGTAATCTCAAATTCAAATGTAAATCTCAAATGTAAATAAAACTTGGATGGTTCGAAGCAATAAGTTAAAGACAATACAGAGCTTATTGTTGCCAGATTTTATAATTAAACTACCATAAAACTTCCTTCATTTATTGAACATTTCCCTTCAATATTAAGGCAATTCCACTTTAAATTCACCTCATCATAGAGAACTCTGTTTTCTTCAAAATCTTTCTGCGAACTTCTTCTATTGAACAACAACATCTAGTAGGTCTAGGTCTCTCGTTTCTGGCTTTCTTTGACTTAGTTATTACCCATATCCTGGATAGTCAGTCCTGTGGCAGTATCTGCGAATTATTTTCTGTTATGTTTAATGTTTCCGTCTCTTTCACATAAACTTTTCTGTTAATCACTTATCTGTTAATTTTGTCGTTTAATGTGTTCTCCTCTTTTACACATATTTTTCGTAAGATTTACCAGTTTTATGGTAAACTGCAATTTATACGACTTGAGTATCCTGTGGTTTATTATTTCAAAATCATGGAATCAAATCTTTTACCTTTTGTCTACTTCAAAATGTTGCCTTCGATGATGTCTCTGAACAATATAGGTCAATGGTCGACGTTAACAATTTAACAAAAAAAATATATATATATTGATTTTGTTTGGAGCTAATTTGCAAACGTTATAAACAACTTCAGATGCAATATTATAAGAGTTTAGCACATGTTAATAAAGGTCAGAAGTACATTACTTACAGATAAATCTATCCTAAGGAAACTTCTTCGCCTCGTTGTTCATCCAGGTACCTCTAAATTTAACTTATTTAAAAGTGAAATAGTCAACATGATACTAGATCAATGGTACCAAGAAGTAAAAAAACGTACATTGATTCGCTATTTGTTTAACCTGCAGCGTGCCCATGCAATGTCAAAAATACTTTAAAACAAATTAAATTTAAAACAGACTTATAAATATATTATTTCAAAGATTAAAGCGTACACAACAATGCTTCAAAAACTTTTTTTTTCGACTGGTTATTAATCAGTAAATTATAAATGGAATTCGCTTCATTTTAGTTATGTATCATAGAAGAAAACCAATCTCTCTAACGCTCTCAAGTTTTTGTTTTATTATATCAAAACTTTTTTATGTCCTACAAGACACTAGTTAGTTTTATTATAAAATTGTCGTCACTTATGGAAAACAAATGAATTCAAACGAATGAAATTAAAAATAACATAATAAATGTATAATAAATGCAAATTAAAATGAAGTTATCGAACTATTAGCAGATGTGTTTATAAAAGTTGCTGAAGTTATAGCTGCTAGTTTCATAGTTATAAAAGATCTTGACCAATAAACAGTATAACAAACTTTTAGAACAGATATTCGTTTATTGTGATAATAGATTTTATCAAACATAATCTTTTGACATTTGTAATAAACCTATTTTTTCTCAAAAATAAAAAAATGAAATGAAACACGTATGGAAGATTTCCATTAAATCAATCCCATTTATTTTTCGCCTGTGAATATTCACTCCTCACACTCACACAATCGTTTTAAATAAGTGCGCTAAAGCGAAGCGTGGCAACAAACGAGCGCGCTGCGGATTGATTACATTTACCAGATCAGATGGTTGCAATTGCTAATTATTCTGCGCTCATGCCAGCTGGTGCAAGCGCAAATTCCACCACCGTCCTGCGCCGTAGCCGTTGGGCGACGATAAATCTTCCATTGCCACGCAAATGGCCTCCCCAGTACGCATGGCGCGAAAGACAAGCTAACCCTTTCCGGTGTGTCGTTTCAACGCCCACCCCCCAGCGTATCGCTCCCAGCCCTCGCACGGCCAGAGAAAGGCAATAAATTATTCACCTAATGAAACAATATTAATAACAATTATAAATAAAATACAACTCTCATCCAATAAAATGACGCCAGCAGCTCAAGCTGCCCGGCCACAAACACACACGCACACACACACACACACACATGCAAATGTTCTGGAAATTTCCAATTCCGAATCGGGCGTAAGGGCGAATCGGAGTGAAGAGGAGAGAATTCTCGCCACCAAGCCGGCATCGAACGCATGCCCGGCCTTCGGAAGGCAACTGGCAGCTTCTAGCCCAGTGTTTCGATGGTATTGGTAGGACTCAGATGGACTCAGATACCCTTTGTATGATGGAGTCTCCCCACCACGTCGGCAGCAGAGAGAACACGAGTGGAGCCATTCGTGGGTAATGAATTTCCCAGTTATAAATAGCACCAAGGGAAAGTTTTGTCACCCTTCTACTCACACCACGCCACGGTGGGAAAAGGATGGAAATGGCAACGGTGGAAATGAATAATTCCTGCGGGAGTTGGTGCTATAGACGATGTTCTCTCATGGTTGGATTATGCGAAATGAGTAATGCAGGCGGGAATAAGAATGAATTGAATTAGAAAGGGAATGTATAAGAAAGCCTCATTATTAGTATGACTAGCACCACACTAACATAACACTAACAAACACTTGTGTCAAAAAGAACATAATAATAACAATTGTATTGCAACAAGTTTAAAATGTGGATAAATGAAAACATGTAAGCTGAAAATTTGGTATTTAATAAAAACAACGCAGAAGAAGCAAACACAATAACCATAATGTATCAAATTATTTCTTAACTACAATACGATCTCATATGACCTAAATCCAACAAGTATGCATACTAATCCTTCGCTACCTCGAATCCACGCACTCATTGCCGAATTGAAACAATTTGCCTACTCTCGACATCCAAGTCGCCGCTTATACAAGCCTGATCCCGGAAATGCGACACCCTCAAGTCACTGCTCACATCGCCCACCACCACCATCGCACAGTATTCGTCACGCGAAAGCACCGGTGCCGAGTGCTGTTGAGCTTTTCTCGGGGTGTGAATTAAATGGTGTCTAATTTCGGCACCAAGTTTTTGGCTTGGTCCCCTGGATCCAGGCGGACATTGCCACCCACCGGAACCGGGGGAACCATCTACACGGCACGGCACGGATGGCGCCCGTCGGTGGGCGATAAATTTATAATCACAAATCCCACCCGCAAGCCCCATAAATAGGCGGCCTCAAATATGGATGCGCACGGTGTTCCCGACTGTGAAGCTGTTGCTTCACGCGAGCCACGGCCGCTGCTTCCGGTGCAGACATGGCCATTTGTCGGTACACGGTACACGGTTCCACGCGTTTGCCGTGGCCAGTGTGAGCAGGTGAAACAATATAATGACAATAATTGGAATAAAAGTTTTCATTATACATATCGCCCGGGAAGCCGGGAAACTCCTCCGGGACATCAGGTGCGATGTGGCGATTCCGGCACCTCCGGAAGGGTTGGCCTTCTTTTCCCGCTCCGGTACGGCGCGCAACACAATGCGCAATGGCTGACTGGTGCGCTCGGCACGCCGGAGGTTCCATTTTGAATTCTGAGTTATGATAATTTTTAATTAATTGTCAAAAGTAATTACCCACAATTGCTGTGCCGCTCGGTTGTGGCGGAATCCTTCGACGGTGGTCGCCCGACACGCCCCACCAGGCGTTGGGTGGTGTCTAGTGAACCACCCAGTCGGTGTGTAATTCATTCGATTGTGTTGTGCTGCGAGCGGCGACCGAACACAAGCTCCCCGAGATTACGCCATCGTCAGGCATCCCGACCGGCTCCGTCGCTTCCACAACGCAGCAGGCGACTTGGTGGGTTTTTAATTTTTAATCAACGAATTGAAACCATAAATCAGAATTAAATTTTCACCAGCGATGCAAATTTTCGCGCATGGCTTCTTTTGCGAAAGCGGAGAAGGAAGCGTTTGGGTTGCGCGAACAACTGGTGGTTTTTCAGTCCTATTATCAATTGTTTTACGTGCCGTTCTCCGTTTTTTCACTATTCGTTCGCTGTTTCTCTTTTCTCACTCTAGCTCGGCTCCGCAACGGCGGGAAGAGGAATGTTCTGTTACCACTGTCCACCGTCGCTGCACCCTGCCGGACCACATCCGCCCCGGTTACCGACGCTCGAGTATCCTTTCGCCCCGACGCATCCCTGTAAGTATGCAATACATTTATTTTATTTCATATCTGACACTTTATCTCTTATGTTTGTTCTTCGGTCTTTTGTCTTAAAGTAAGAAGGCGATATGAGGATATTATATAACATTGTTGTTTATGGATGATTCTTGTCTGCCTACAAAAGGGAAAGAAAAGCAATATTATATCGCTATAGTATTGGACATATGTGTTTGACGGCGCCATATGAGTAAAACAGCGAGTACATGTTTCAAGAATATGTAAATTATATGCTAGAAGTCAAGTTCGATATAACAAACCCATTTTTATTTATGAAACGATTAATTGATCGATTTTCATCTCTACGGTTTTGGTATAAACAATTTCTTAGTGGTTTTTAGATCTTACAATAATTAAAAATATTCCTTTTATACATAAAAAGCCTAACACTATTTTCCATAGTTTGTCGAACTTTGGTATCTAATAGATACGTTCGAATTAGGCATTAGATTAGTTTTCATTTACAAATGAATCTTTATATGCTGCCCTGGGAAAAAAACAAATTCTCATCTTTATTACAAAAAATATAAACACATTTCCGGTCTGTTTGTAGTACCTGTTATCAAAATTAGTGCAAAAGATCGTTACAGGGAATTGTTGACGACATAACACGATGTTATAACACGACATCAACTTAACACGATATTACTTACCCTTAATGTAGAGAAGAATAAATGTTGACCAACTTTTCAAGCACTTTTGTAATTTGACTTAGTGATAAGACTGGCTTAAGCGATATTTTATCAAAAAAATCTATTTAATCCCAGGCGGCTTTGTATGCTACAAACTCCATACAAATGACCTTCCCATGTTTGAGCCCAAAACCTTCCCTAATGCAGAAAAACATGGGAAGGTAGCTCTGACATGGGAGCGCGACTGTAGCGCGTTGACGCTACATTTCCATACATTTTGCCCCGTCGTGAGCGAGCGTGGGCCGGTGAGCGAGCGTGGGCCGGTGAGCAAGTGTGAGCGCCGATGGGCTCACACTGCTTGAAGAAGGAAAGAGAAGGAAGAATGGAAGAAAAGGTGCGCGCACGCTGAGCGCGTGTACATTTCATGCGAGCGTTTTTTTT
>KB672957.1:27946-44489 GCA_000349145.1 Anopheles dirus
CACCAAGTTGAATGGCTCACCCATACAAAGGTTTTTTCGTCGCAACGTCGCCGGTCGCCCGTGTACGGATAGCAAATATGCACTAACACATAGAAAATTTGGTTTGAAATCGCACAACTTTAGCGAAAAATCGTATACAAAGCCGCCTGGGATCTACAGTGTATATCGGGTGTATATCATCTACAGTGTATATCATCTACAGTGTATATCGGGAACTATTAGCAAAATCATATATTTAAAGCATGTATTATTTTTATTATATCTATTTAAAGCTGGCTAAAATGTTTCTGTTAAACTCAGAACATCGCATTAAAGGAATATCAAGTCAAAAATGAAATGTCTATCAAAAATGAAGAAAATGTGAATGAAGTAATAGATGACAACTTTCGAAACGACCCATTCAAGGATATCATTATGATTTCCACACATTTTTCATAGATGTTGATTGAACATCGCTAGTTATTAATTGTTGATAATTGAGGATTATTGAAGACAGGTCTATGCCAAATTGAATATTATTTCAAAGGATCTATGTATAACATCATCATTTAAATTCATTAAACATATTCCAATTATCATTTCTCTTTGAATGTCTCAAATGTTCTTAATATTAAGAAAGTGAATCGTTCCTGTACTACGTCGAAGCTAACGCCAAACCGATAAGGAGGTAAATCTCATGCCTCCAATACCTTGCAAACACAATCCGTTTTCTGTGATTGACGTAAATCTCTTTACAAATACGCATCTGAAGTTGCTCTGGTTCATAGCTATAAGCAGTAAAAACGGAACCAAACAGTTAATGCCAGTTTAGGCTCTAAACCATATTTCAATGAAATTAAAAATGGGTTCAATGGCTGGCAAGAGCCAGCAAAAATGATTATGACTCGACCGCTTCGCCAATGCTTGATCTACACGAAAAAGAACACACTGCAACATGTTTGAAAAATTTCATAAAATAAAATCTTCAACTCCCAAAGCCACGTATCGTATTCACGAGGGGTGAAACAAAAAGTATCGAGTTTCGGGTCGACTCCGGTGGGAATTGTTTCACTTTCCGCGCAAGGCCGTCTGCTGGTTAAGCTGTAAAAGGGCAAATTCCGGCCAGAAACGATTCAGACGATGCGTAGTTACGATAGCAGCCCGAACCTGATTTCATTTCCAGCCTCTGGTGCATTTAATATCGATAATTTTTCAATTATTATCATATTACATCCATATTTATGTAGCGGGCCTAATTCGATTCGAACACGGCGAACTTTACAGCCCCGTTGAGTATGCGTGTCGAGGGATTCAGTTGCATCCTTTTCAGGCTAGAGACTCGTTCACAACATAAAAATCTTGCTCCCTAAACCACATTCAACTTTCCCGCAACATGCTTTCTGACTCTCGTTGATGCAGTGAAAGCAATTTCAGACAATTTCCCATTAACCTCATTACGTACGCATCCCAATTTTCGAATGCTAAAGGTCGTCGACTCCCACAATCGTTCCGATCGTCCGGCCGAGTCGGACCTTCACTTGCCAGTGCATCGAGCGATTGCATTCCGATAGCACTTTGATTCCATTACTGTCAACTCTTATCCCGGGCGTCTCCTGGATCCCGGGTGATGCGTCGTCGAAAGGTTGCATCCCGGTTCGCGTGTGCGTCGGGTGTTGAAAGATTTGCCCCGGACCGATCGATTTCCCCGGGACACACTCCGGGATCCGGGAAGCGCGTCAATCCATCGACATCGGGCTAATTCGATTTCGCTATTTCTGCCATTAATTGAAGTGGAATGACTCGACCTCGACCTCGGCGTAGCAGTCGTCGTCGTCGTCCTGATCCTGGCCTGCTGGGTCATCGATGCAGGGCTTCCAACCGGGCTAGGAAGTGTAGGAAGCGAAACATCTAATAACGAATAATTCGATGACGACTGACATCGGAGCCTGAGAAGTCAACTGCAGACGCAAAGGGGCGCCGGATCGACCCGGGCAGGAAAGTTTGAAGAAACGGCCACGCTTCGGGGAAGGCTCAAGTCAAGCCCCAGCCGCCGTTCCGGAGATTTGTCCATCTGATCGTATCGATGATTCTATTAGTGACTTCTAATCCAAGGCACACGAAGGTGGCACGACCGCGACAGCGCGTCGGCATGCGCCTGGGTGGGAATTTCGGGAGCAGCTGGAAGATTTGCCAGTGCCTAATCCGATTTTCCCGAAGGATCCCTTTGCTTTGCCGTCTCGAGCGAGCCCAGCTTCTAATGGGTCTGCTAAATGACGATAATTCTTTCCAAAAACCGACACTTCAGCCGAGTTTCTGCCTGTGCGACGGTGGCCCCGTTGCGGTGAGTCGCAAAACTTCTCGAATTACCGAAAACTTCCGCCGCAAACTGTGAAACATGGCGCGTGGATGCACCACACGCGGACAAGGCCGACGACGGAAGAAGCTACTCCTGATGAGGACGATGATGGCGTTGCTGATGATCCAAATGAGTAAATTGAAATAACGTATCATAATGTAGCGTACGGTGTGCGTGTGTGAGCGCTTTTCCAACGATGCACCAGCCGGCTGAGGTCATTCTCGTACGGCGCCCGTTGCGTTCCGTACGTACGTTTTTGATAAGTGAGACGGTCGGTATAAATTGAATTACTCGCATTCCGCACTCAACACGACGCATGTCCGCACCGGGAACTGGCCAGCTTCGGCTCAGCACAGTCAGCACGGGCGAAATGCGAAACCGTGAGCCGGCTCACACATCCCGGCACGACCACGGCCTTCATCGCAAGAAACACGACGATGGCGATGATGATGAGTTTTAATTAATTTACCCTCTAATCAAATATAGAAGCATAATTTGGCGTAAAAATACTGCCGGGCTGCACTTTTGGGACTTTTTGCGGGGATTGCATTTGACATGTCGGACCAACACAGTGACACACCGTGACGTGCGCTAGAAGCATCCCAGTAGGCTGCACAGTATGAAGCTCAAAGTCAAAGCGAATGAATGCGAACACACGGTGGTACCACAATCGCTCACACACATACATACACAGCATGCGCAAGCATAAATTAGCTGCGAGCGGAGTTAATTACTTTGTGTGCCTTTCGGTGCTAAAGTAGTCCACTGCAATCTGGTTGGCGAGGAATACAACCGATGACGTTGGTCTCATGAGGGTTGTTGATGCATTCACAAACGACTGAATTATTTCGAGTTTGTGGAGTTTTGGGGGTTTCAAATTAATTTATAAATTAAATAGTCCACCCTGCGGACTTCTTCCTGATCAAAGCGGGATCCCTACCAAGAAATTCAACAGTAATTGTTCAATTATTTACGATATAAAAGCATGATTTTGAGAAAGAGAGACCTAGTCTTATTAGAAAAATAAATCGATGATTCTTTTCTAAACAACAGTTTAAAACAATATTTATAATTTTGACGAAATATACAACATTTTTCATCCATCCTTGAACAGTTCACAGAGTTACATGAATTCGTTTCAACCAATCTTGAAATCGTTCCACCTGTTCTTAAAATTTAATTTCCCACGCACGGCTTCCATACTTTGTTTAACGTGTCAGATTGAATACTTACATCGATGGAGTTGCATCGACTTGCTCGAGGTCGATCTTTGAATCACACATATAGCATTTTCCATTCAATCTCGAACAGTTCCCAGAGTTACATAAATTCGTTTCACCCAATCCGGAAATAATTTCACCCTTTCATGAATTACTATTTCCTACGCACTACTACGCATACTCGATTTAACGTGTCAGATACAATACTTTCAAAAACGGTCTTGGGTCAAGATTGGGTGAAACGAACTCATGTAACATTGGGAACTGTTCAAGATTATATGAAAAATGCTGTAAAAGAATCAAAGGAATATGTTTGAAATTAATGGGCCGTGTTTTTAAAATGTCCCTGCATAGATTTCTATTCGTGGTGTTCAGCTAACCGTCTTGTCCTATCCATTAATAAATGTGCGGTGATTAGCTTCAGTCGTTCCCGCAATCCGCTAGTCTTTAACTATGAGTTAGCTAGAACGGCACTTAACAGAGTACAGCTGGTCAAGGACCTTGGTGTCTGGTTAGATTGCAAACTTTCTTATTCGGAGCACCTGAATTTCATCTCGTTAAAAGCTTGTAGGTGCCTTGGTTTAGTGCGCCGTATAGCATCGGAATTCTCGGACCTAGCATGCCTTAAGGCTCTCTATTGCGCTCTTATCAGGTCAATTTTGGAATACGCGTCAATCATTTGGACCTCGACTACTACGTCAAATATTGCCCGACTGGAACGCATTCAAAAGACGTTTACTCGCTTCGCTGTTCACAAGTGCCTACGAATACCATATGATGCTTTGCCACCTTATTTGTCTCGATGTCAAATATTAGGTTTGGAGACTTTGGAGACTCGCCGATCCCATACTCAGTCTTCATTTATCGCTTCCCTGCTCCTTAATAAATGTGATGTTCCCTCCCTTCTTTCCTCTATAGCACTTTATGCACCTGGTCACCAATTGCGTCTCCGGACACTCTTATTTGTTGAAACACGTCGTACGGCTATAGGTGCACGTGATCCACTTTTACGAGCAATTCGCAGCTTTAACAACGATGCTACCTTGTTCGATTTTAATCGTTCTTTATCTGCTTTTCGGTATAGTCTCCGTAACCGGCCGTCCTCATAAATGTTTACCTTCCTCACTTTCCTATCCTCGCACTAGTTCTAAGTTTATTTATTGTTAAACCCACGGTGGACAATTTTAAGAAAATAAATAATAAAAATAATAATAATAGGATGTTGTGTTTATTATAATGAATATTTAATAACAAATACAACATTTTACTCTGCACATAACATGTATTTGATGGCAAAGAATGTGTGCTAATAAACTAATCAAAACATGTTGAATGACTTTGCAATGACTGTTGTTTCTATTGTTGCTGAAAACAGGTTGAAGAATTCATAATAGACTACAGTTGCCATAGAAACATGTATCACTGCCGCTTTGATTCAATGGCACTGGTGATCTGGAATCTGGTGATGTTGCAATTTTTGTTTTAAGGTGTTTAAACTTTTCATAGATTTTCAAAACATTTTTTTCAATTGTGATTCTTTTATAACTAACCTGGATCTCGACGAACACAAAGCATCACGGTAAACGCATAGCAATACTAATTAAACCTACAACTTTCTATATTGCTACTTACTCTCCTAAAAAACAACATAGACATTGAGTTAGAACCATCTGGCGTGCCGATTTAAATCCTAAACCTAAACCTCTATCAAACCACCACAAAGAAAAGAGCAACCTTGAGCACCATATGCAAATCTCGGTGCTGCTGCTTTTAGCATAATCACGGCACCCTCCGGATTGATGTCACGGTGCCTGCCGCTTATCGCTGTTTATCGAATTCCGATCGGCGCTTCACCGTGGCGTGCCGAAGCAAGATAAATCTTTCGAAAATCAAATAACAAGTGCGCCACTCGTGGAGGGTGAGGGAGTGACGCTAGGGACGCTAGGGAAAAAACGTCGGTGGATGAGTGAGTGGAAAAAAAAATCGTCCCACTTGCACGTAGCCGGCCTGTTTGCGATCGTTCGAGATAACAATCGATCAACACGGTAGACGGCAAATTGCATCAGACTGGTCGGGCTAATATGGTTATGGGTAGCGATGAGAGGTTCGGTTCCCTTTTCCCTGGGACAGCCATTTACGGATGCCGGGATATACTTGGGAAAGCGGATAGAAGGACATAGATTGCGCGAACGACGAGAATCACGCCATTTGAATATTTTATATTCTGGAGATTAGGCGTACTGCAATTATCCAGCAGGTGCTTTAATGTGTGACACAGAGTTTGTTGAGCTTCAAAATTTTATCAATTTTTGTCATTCAATCCAACAAAAAACATTTTTTGTTTTACTATATCAAAACCCATATCCGTATTTGTGAAATATAATGTTATCCAACTTACTTCATGCAAAACAAGTGGAAAATAATTCCAAGCACACACCCTGTAAATGCCGGGAGGGATTCTTTTTTCGAGCCGTATTACTGAACTTACCCAAATCCACCCTGATCCTCAAAGCCTGCCGGTCAACCGACAACTGTTTTCAATATCAATTACGTCATTTGCATATTTTAAAATTAGATCAACTTACGACCGCCCGGAATCAACCCCCGGGTTCGGGTGGCCCTCGCAAAAAAAAGGAAACTTGTCACCGAGGGTCGGGCGGCGTTTGAAGTAACCAGCATCTGTGCCGGGGTCGGTATCGCGCCCGGGCACGGACATCACGGGCCCGGGGACCGTCGTTCGAAAATTCGTTCAGCGCACAAAACCGCGACCAGCCGTCTCCGTTGTCGGGCGACCGGCATCGTCAGCGCGAACGAGGAAAATGGGATCAAAAATCATGTCGTTGTAATTCAATTATGAACCATTCGTAAATTACCGACGTGCCGCGCTCCGTCCGTCGCGGAGGGACGCATCCCGCGGGCGAAGGGAATCCCGAAGCCTTGTTCAGCCGATCGTCCGAAAAGTTTGGCCCCCAGGTTGGGGTATGAATTTTTGAAAAGGTGTGCGCTACCTTTTCGCCCGGCAGGGTGACGATGAGTCACCAGGATTGGCAGCAGCTGGGTTGCCGTTGGCATGGGTTGGATTAATTTAAAATAACTAAAATTAATCAATTGATGAAGTAACTTTCCGAGCCCTGTGGCAGCGTGGCTTTCACGCTTTTTTATTTCATACTATTTCTGATGAGTTCTTTTTGTTTGTTTGTTTGTCGTGCTGGGAATTATTTTGTGGTTGGTGCGGATTATCGGTCAATTCCGATCGGTTTGCGGAATCGTGGCCAGGCTCGTTACATTTATTTTTGATTGCGCTATTTTGTTATAAAGTGGTTTTTGCACTTCCGTGCCCGTTGCAAGTGGACCGGAATCGATGTGCACAATCAATTAACTCGGATGCTTTTTTATTTACAATTCATCAATCAGATTGGCCATTATCGGTTGATGTGCACTGAGCGCACTCGTGTGTGTGTATGTACGGGTGAAAATGAAAATTTATACATTTTAATGGTTTCCAATTGTGGGAAGCCTGCCTGCAACCCACTAGACAAAGGACCTTTTCGGTGCATTTTTCATGAGCAAAACTGCAACATGCCCTATTGGTGCGAAAACAAAAACAGCAATACACCCACAAAATGATACAGATGAGCAAAAAAGTGTGCCGATGGAATATAAAAAAAAATCCGGAATATATCCGCATCAAAACAAACCCCATTTGGGTGGGATTTGATCGGTTAGGAAATTAAAATCCGCTGCTAAATTACTGTTTTTAAATGATTTCCGGTCGGGAAGGCACGGAAATGAGCTTATGAGCGTCGGTGTAGCCGGGCAGCGGTTTTTATATCGCTCCTTCCAGATCGAGGATTCCAACTGGATTATATTTAAAGCCGCTGTTCATCAATTTGATAAGAAATGGTTCATGTTTGGGAAGGGGTTTTGTGAGTCTTACAGATTATTGTAAGACATATTGTTTGTTTTGTAAGGCATTTTTACATTTTTTTTGTAAATTTCTTTTTATTAGATTAATACAAATACACAGCAAATTGTAATCAACAAATAATGGTAATGATGGTAACGAGATGGTAGTATTATCTTATTAAAAAATATCTCTCTTTGTTGCTGACACTTACGGGCAGATGGGTCGAATACTCCTTTCATGTAAATTGAGGTGTCAATTGACACCTAGAAGGCTTTTTTGACAATTGTGGGCCGATTGGACTGAATTTGTTCACTGAAATTTTTGAAAATAATTGAAAACAACTTCGCAAAGATATAAAACTTTTAGTGAAAAGCGTTTGTCAATATCTCTAACCGTTTTCGAGTTATCGAAGTTCAAGGTTGCAAAGGTGACAATTGACACCTGATTTGTTCGTTAGTGTTAACGCAAAAAGACAATTCAAATCGAACACTCAAAAAGCTGATCGCGATCGGTCAGCTATAATTTTGTTTTATAAATCGACAACAAGATTTCAATAACGTGCATTTGAACTAGAACCAAAACCCCGTGCTCGGAATCGCCAGTCTACTAGTCGGAGGCACGTTTCCGGGCTTGTCAAGGAACCGTTCCAGCTCGGAGTAAGGCTTTGGTGTTGGAAGTCGTGTCGGAATTCCGGTGACGGCAACAAATCCTGCCAAAAATGTCCAAAAACCTTCGAGCTCTGAAGCCAATTTGTTATCAACATATCTCAGTGTGGACGACAGTGTGGGCAAAAACAACCCTCAGTCCGTAAGAAAAAAGTTTGATGAATAATTAAACGGCTCGAAAGCACAACATAAGTTTACGAAACTCTCTCATGAATCAGTTCTGATGAAGCCCATGATAGTTATTTTAAAAACATCATATACTTCAAATGCGCTTAGCTCCGGGAAAAATCATAAGTCAATTTATTAACAAAAAAAAAATCGACATGCAATAACAGTAAATAAAAATAGATCATAACTTTTCCAAAAATATAATCCAACGTGCTCGGTGCTCGGTGCGGTAATAGCTAACCGGCTAATGCTGCCGTAACATCGTTAGCAAAGGGATCATCTTATTACGCTTGGTCCAGGGCTACCACACAAACTCCCCCACATGAGCTTAGAACCCATTAGCGTTAGTGTAGAAATAAAAAAGGGTACCTCGTTGGTCAGCACGAACACGCTGAGGCATGGTTTTGGATCGTCCGCTCAACATGGAGCAACCTTATTATGCTAAGATAAATTAGTCATAACACATGCATATCGAAACGGTAGAGGTTTCTCAAGAATTCTACTTTATAATATAAACTGAAATAAAGTTTATTTTAATCAGTTTCAGATGGGCTGCAAATAAACGACTTGAAAAAACGCATTTTAAATAATTTCCTATCCTGAATTACAACCGATATAAAACGATTGAGCCGATGCTCAGCAAACAGTACTTATAGTCAAGTAGCAAGCGATCAACCGCACCGCGATTGTTCACACTAAATTGGCCTTCTCGCCAGCACAAACAATTCGTGTTTATTTTCCACAAGATTAACAAACATCAGCTGCCGGTCGAGCACGAGTTCGACACGGGTTACGTGTCGCACGGGAGGGGACGCCCAACGGTGGCACGACAAATTAAGCATCGTAGCTTTTCCCGCCCCTCCACCAAACCGTGCTGTTTTGGTTGATTTCGGATGAATTTCTAAGTGAGTGTGTTTTCCGCTCTCGTTGTCTCGGGGCGAGCGAGCAATTTTCTCCGCACGACAATCTGTTCCCTTTCTGGGCGCTGCTGGTTCGAAGCTGATTGCGGGTTGTTTTTTTTTTCTCTCTCTCTCTCTCTCTCTCTCTCTCTCTCTCTCTCTCTCTCTCTCTCTCTGTTCGTTCACCCCAGTGCGACACCGCAGGAAGTGCGCCCTTTGCTTGATTGTTGTGATATCGAGTGATATCAAAGGGAAAGGGCGACACGGGCGCTACCCTTCGATAGTGATGCCTGCGTGATTCGGGCTGTGCTACCCTCTCGCATCGGGCACTTGCGTATCATGAGTGTCACTCTAATCGCCCTAACGATAGTGTGTTGATGATGATGTTAATAATGAAGAGGAGACACCCCGCGCGGGGAGGGTTTGGCAGGGTTTGTTGCTTCATCTTGGGCAACGTTAATCCTTCGCTAGTTTGGTGATAATTACTGCAAACCAGGTGGTGTTGTAGACGATAGAATGGTATTTAAAACACAGTTTTATAAGTATGTTCTTTTTTAATGATGTTTGTGTACTTTGGTTTTCAAACACCCGTGATACCGGTAGAGTAAAAAGTATAAATAATATGTTAAAACAAATTTCATGCTATTGAGAAAAAAAAAACTTTATAGCAATACAACGAAGCTATCAACTATGATCATACAAAACCAAACGTGTATGCTAATATAACACTTTAAAACTTATAACGCGGTTTTTGAGCCAAACATTCAATAGTGTTTCAAACTCATAGCCGTATTCAACAAAGCACTTTAAAGGCAAAGTGTTTATGCTTTGAAGGTGTATAAGAAAAGTAGTTTTAGATTTCAACTATATTGTTGTGAACTAATTCTAAAACCAAGTCCAGCAGAATCAAACTGTTTATATCAATTGAAAAATGAATCAAACATTGTGCTGCTTTGGAAATGAATAAAAGGTGCTATTTCGCTTTTTTACCTGTTACGTGCTATTGTTCAACGTTCTTTTCATATCTTCCATTACTGTTTTCGCTGACCTTGCTATAGTAGCCTTACACCCTACACTTATAATGAAATTAAATGTTATTAGATAATTTATAATAAAATGTATGTTTTTTATACTCTTTTTCCAAAAACAACGTTGGCTCCGTCTTTCTAAATTAATCAACTACATTTTTTAAAGTAGGATATATGATAGGTTATTGATAATTGTATAACTATGTGCCTTCATTAGTAACCATATCGCTAAGGTACAAAAGATTATGTTTTAATCTTTCATTTCATGTTAGTCTTTCAAAATTTGAAAATTTGTCCTTATTTTTAACGTAGAAGTGGTTTTCTCATTGATGTTTTAATTCCTCTGGTATTTTTTCCGTTAAATTTAAGAACATTATTTGAAAATCATATTAAATATCACACTTTTCATTGAAAGCATAGTTTGAAATCACATATATCTCCTATAGATGAGTTAGCACTTCGTTACGATGAAACCATCTTGAATCATCAAGCCAATCACGTTACACTTTCATGCTTGGGATATGTCTTGAAATAGAATGGGAAAACAAGTATGATAAGAAGCGTGTTAATCGAGTTTTAACTAGAATACAAGCACGAAAAAGTGTGTTGACTCTTCACCGATCAACAATTTGGTGGTCATTTTACTCTACATCAGCCGACGCAGTGTTAACATGCAATAAACATGGGTACGTTTCGTAGATTGCTAAGAAAATAGTGGAAAACTGTGGCGTTACTATTTTGGGGAGGTCTCTATTAACGAGCCATATTTTATAACTTCCTGGGATAGAGTATCTCTCTCTCTCTCTCTCTCTCGCTGGCCCGCTCACAGGTGAGCACGTCGTACTGACATGGCCTGGTCTCCAATCGTTCTCCAGGTCGCTCGGTCCATGGCTGCAGTCCTCCATCCGCGGTTGTGCCCGATCTCCGTCAGGTCGAGCTCCACTTGATCCATCCAACGAGCTCGCTGCGCTCCTCTGCGCCTCGTGCCGAACGGGTCGCTGACGAGAACCTTCCTGGTGGGACAAGAGTCCGGCATCCTCATCACGTGTCCCAGCCAACGTATCCTTCCGGCCTTCGTCACCGTCAGGATGTCCGGTCCGCCAAACAGCTCAGCTAGCTCGTGGTTCATTCTCCTCCTCCACACACCTTGCTCGCACACCCCACCGAAGATAGTTCGTAGTACCCTCCGTTCGAAAACAAGGAGGGCATTGGCGTCCTCTGTCAGGATGACCCAGGGCTCATGCCCGTAGAGGACCACCGGACGTATCAGGGTGCGGTATATCGCGCATTTTGTGCGGGGTTGGAGTCTTCTGGATCGCAGGAGTCTGTGGAGCCCGTAGTAGGCACGATTGCCCTGAACAATGCGCCTCCGGATTTCGCTGCTCATGTTGTTGCCCGAAGTTACGACCGTACCGAGATAGCAGAACTCCTCTACCACCTCGAGATCGTCGCCGTCAACTAATTCTCTGCTCCCCAGGCGGGCTCTATCTCGGTCAGAGCCTCCGGCAAGCAGGTACTTCGTCTTCGTCGCATTGGGCTAGAGTATAGGGAATACGAATCGATTACCAAACAAATTGCATCGAAAGATATAGATTAGATGGTGGAAACTAATCGTGTAAAGAACCTTCTTTATTGCCTCTGAATTATTCCATGTACCTATGCATAAAATGTCATAAGCACTCATTATCTTTTACCCCTCAATATTTACAATCAAAGATTCTTCCTGTTGCTCGTAGCACCGCAAATACCAATCCAACAACACGACCGCAGTATAATTACCGATCAAATCATGTTCCTCTCGCTCTTGTTTCTGCTCTTCTACTGCTCAGCGCACTGATGTACCGTTCTGCAAAAGAAAGTGTATCGGGAAGTTCGCCGAACTCATGAAAACTTTGTCGCAACCAATGGCAACCAAACCGCTGGGTGGTTTGATTTCTTTCGCACGTACGTCACGTGCGCGAAAAAATATGCGAACACACACACACACACACACACACACACACAAACACACACACTCCATCGCATACGATCGATCGAAACGAAACGAATTTCGTGGTTCGATAGATGGTTAGTGTAATTCAATTGTTTCGAGCCTTCGCCGGGGTTTCCTTCACAATAGTGGGTGCCCGAAAGTCGTCACTCGTATTTTTAACACCAAAACAGGCACCCTCCACACCTTGGGTTGGCCGTCCTTACGCCCGCTAATTTGTGTGGAATTTATTTATTGTCTCGTCGGAATGTCTGCCATGTGGGGTGGGTTTCAGCGTGCCGCGTGAACTTTGCGCCGCGGCCGATTGGCAATCGGATGGTAGAAATGCAATTATTGGCTATTGGCAGGGCGCTCGCTTCATCAAACATCGCAATCATCGCCATCACCGTCATCACCTACAGCACGGGTGTCATTATGCTTATTAACGCCGTTCCGTTAGCCAACTGGTTCGGCCGTTGAAGGTGGTCTGCACTGCAGAAATAAATCACCATCGAGATGAATTTCGCGGAACTGTGCATTGTTTTGATTTCTGAGAAAACGATTGCCGCATTGCGCTCTTGCGGTGCGCCACAGATGTCACAGCCACAAGCCACTAGAAAGGAATTTTTGGTATGCTTGGCGCGTGGTGGCAAGGGACTGAAGTTGATGTTGTAGTTTTTATCTTTTTTTGTCATTTGAATAAGTTTTAATAGTTTAAAAAATGAAACATTCTGGTAGGAAAATTGCTTTATTAAGTCAAGAACAGAAATATTGCAAAACATCATCCAAAATAATTTTAAATTAATATTTAAAACGGATACCGATGCTACTTGGATTGAGGCAGGCTATGAGATATATTATGGAGAACCTCAAGCAATTATTGTAATCAAAGCATGCTTGTCAAAGCATTTCGTCTCTTTTTGTCTTAAGCAATACGGTCAGGTCATTCTAGCTGAATAAAAAAAAATATTTTCATTATTTTTTTTTGGTTTTTGATTTTCAAAATAATAATAAAATTTTTCACTTTTTATAATATCGAATAGTCGCTTAGTAGTTAGTTAATGTTTAAACATATAGCGCATTTTTGAAGAAAAATAAAAAGACTGCTCACTTAAAACACTTGTCCGTACAGGCAATAGGCATCAAAAGTCATAGATCTGGAATAAAATATAGTGTTAATGTTTTTTTTTCACTGAAAAACTATTTTAAACTTTTTTTAGTGATCGATCAAGTTATTTCATTACAACATGTTCGTTTAAACAAATAGCTTTCATTTTGTATTTCATATTCTTAACTGTACTATTCGTTCGAATCAACCTCATCGTGGCACTTGTCCAAACTTTCCACACACCTCATATGTACATAACCGTTTCGTCAGAAGTTCTACATGTATCGGCAACCATTCGAAGTGCCACCCAACCCTCTCGCGACGCACGATAATCCAACCGAATGGTTTAATTCCATCAGCCCATCTTATTAACGACAAAAATTCAATTTCTCCATTTTGCCATCAATTTCGTGTCTCCCGAATTGGGTGCGAATGGCTCGGGACATAATTTGTGCACGCTTCATCGCTGATGACCGTTAATTTCGGCCACGTGGCCCCAGGCCAACTGGTCGGAATAACTTGTTTTTCTTGCTTTTTTTGGGTGTGTGCGAGGGACAGCGGCGCGTTTCGGCGTCTCATATGGGTGAACATTTACCGACACCATCCAACTCGCACCATCGACGTGCTCTTGATCGAAAAAGGGTCCGAGAACACGCCAACTACCTCGGAAGCGCGGTGAAGGCATCCGTACGGCAATCGAGGCTTGTTGCGGCGGCCGGAGTGATTTCAGTAATTTGATGTTAATTTTTCATCACGGGAAAAATCGTCATTAATACACAGGATGTTCCATCGGGCAGTGGCCGAGCCGGCAGCAACAAAAAAAAACCCGGTATCAATCCTTCTGACATCCTACCACAACAACAGCAACAGCAACCATCACCACAAAAAATGCACAGGACATTGGCAAACAAGCCTGGGCCCACCCGAAAACCGGACGTATCGCGCCGCGTCCGGTCGGGGCGATTGAAAATGAACCTCGAACGGCCGGGGGAGCAAAAACATCACCCTGCGGCCGTGCTGGCGAAACGTTCCGCCACGGATCCCGCACGCGCGCGTGGGCACGCGAATTCCTCGCGGTAGCGATATCGTAATGGAAAGATAAAAATTGTGAAAAATTAATTTCCTATTTGCGTGAATAAATAATGAAATTAATTATAATTCATATAACTTGCTTTACGGTGATCCTTCGTAGGATTAAACTCGGTCGAATCGGGAACCACCCGTGGGAAGGTTCAAGCGAGCCCAAAAACCCGGCTAGCGTAGAGTGAAAGGGTTTTCTTTCAGCACTTTTCAGCTCAACCCAACCATTGAATCAGTTCATGTTGCGTCCGCCAAAACACTGGGAATAGTATGATAAATCTCTTTGAACGATTTGTTACGCTTCCGTGAAAGAAATGCATGTATTTATCAGTATGACGGCCTTTGTGGCCGTATTGTCATAGAAATGCATGTACTTAAACGTAGTTTTCTGTGTCTCATTTTCTCCCGTACAGATACCAGCTACTCCTACCATCCGGCCATTCACGACGAAAGCTTCGTGCGGCGGAAACAAAGGCGCAATCGGACCACGTTCACGCTGCAGCAGGTTTGTGTTGAGGAAGCTTTGTGGTTGGTTCTTCCAAACTGACAGAAGCTCTTGATCTTGATTTGTCTCCTTAGTTGGAGGAACTGGAAACGGCGTTCGCCCAAACTCACTACCCCGATGTGTTCACGAGGGAAGATCTGGCCATGAAGATCAACCTTACTGAGGCAAGAGTACAGGTAAGGTAACATTTAAATAAAGTAGAAGCACATAACTTTGCAAAGTGCGAATAGTTTGGGCTTGTGAAAAATAGTATTGCATCATGCCAGTTGAAGACATTTTAAAATAGGTTGACAACACGTGTTTGCTAACTTTGATTACACTTCTTTGCAACAAAAAGTGGCTATTGGAGTACTCTACAGGAAACACTGAAACATGGAATGAATTTCAACATCTATTGAGGAGTAAAACATTGAGTTGATCTAGGTAATCTTATTAATATAGGTAATAAGTTTAGTGTAGTCATTGCATAAGGCCATTCTTCATAATGCATAAGGCAAACGAACACAAGTGTTCACATTTGAGTGGAAAGTGTTAACTTCTTCCAAGAAGATAGACTCTAAACTATACATCAAATAGCTCCTGGAGCCACTTTTCATAAGGTCACCGCTTAGATGACCACGGGGTTAGATGTATTGCATGTGCAATACGTCCCTTCAATCAACCGGTGCTCATAAATAAATATAAAATATTGAAAAACAATTGAACCGAAACTGGCAGACATCATAAGTAATCTAACATTTCCACAGCATGGTCCGCTGATGAAAGAAAATGGCCATGGACGAGCAGGTTATAGAGTCTAAAGCCGTTTCTAGGCGTACCGTGATTTTCGCGCTGCGATTGGCGTTTGCGACTTTTGACAGCTGTGACGTCAGCAACTCAATACAAAAAAAACTAATCGCGCTCGATTTCGTTCACGGTGTGCGTATTTACTACGAAAGAATCCTGCGCGGCGATTTTGGCAAATAATACAGTTTAACTGTATGTTGCGTCTCCGCAACAGGCTTTTCGCAATATTCTTTTATGAGAAACGACAAACTCCACAAGTTCTTTTAGCACCGTATATATTTTTCACCTCGCGTGAGGGTTTCGCGGTCTGGCACTTGATTTTTACACGAGGGGGTTAAAAAATTCACTTGTGTTTCTTTCGCTGGCTCGTTCGCTTCTCCTCGTTACTCGCTTTTTTCTCCCCCTCACGCACTTCAATCCTCTTCTCCTTGCCGGTCATCAACCCAGCCTCTCCGGTCATCGCTCCAACGCTTGTTCAGTTATTTTCGTTCTTTCGTCCTACCTAACCGCCCTCTGGCGTGAGATAGCCCAACCTGGATCGGCCGGGTATCTGCAGCTTGGTCGGACTTTTGACAACCGATATCGGTTATCAACACTGTACTATTCGACAGCTCTGCAATAGAACATATATCTAGTGCGTTTTTGTAATATTTTGCAGAAACTGGCAGCAGTTCCTGTGGAAACGGCTTTAGGTTGTAATTGATTATATACAACATAACTTTCCTGTTGCCGGACACAAGATAAATATGAATGCAAACAACAACAAAGATGGGCACATTGACAGCTCCGCAATACAGTCCGTAACATAACTATACGCCCACCTGTTTTTCAAGAATAGAACGAAAACTTGGAGAGATACATGAAAATGATGTT
>KB672957.1:45229-86124 GCA_000349145.1 Anopheles dirus
TATTATCTACAACTTAGTAGAACATCATTTTCATGTATCTCTCCAAGTTTTCGTTCTATTCTTGAAAAACAGGTGGGCGTATAGTTATGTTACGGACTGTATAACAGTTCTCCAGCGCCATTTTGGCAGATCCTGCAGAAACTGTGCTACGTCAAGCGCCAATCGCAGCGTGAAAATCGCGGTACGTCTGGAAACGGCTTACGAATGCTACGAGATTGTATACGGAGCATAAATAAGAGTTTATACATAGGTTTTATTTATTAAAATTTAATTTAATAAAACTCCATTATCATTTTGGGATTAATTGGCTTTATATTTTATTACATGAGTTCCATTTCTCTTACTTCATGTACTGGCTGAACGTAAAGTATTCAAGAATCGACTCTGGAACTTCTGAATCTTCAGAATAGAAAACCAAAAACCAAAGCGAGCTAAACGTCCAGTTACTAAATCCACATTTTCCCCATTTAATCAATGTCCTTAATCTATGCTTCTTTTACAAAAAAAGCATCGAGTCCTTCCAGAGTAGAGAGAGCATTTTCATTTCTGGATAATATTTTCAAATTAATATAAAACACAATCGGTCCAGCCTAATCTTCTTCGTCACGCACTGGTAGGCGTCCCGGGGTAGAAAGTTAATCTAAGTAAAAGCCCACTCGTTCAAGACAACATTCGTCAGCCTAAAACGCACAGCACTCCCAATGGCTTATGACAGCCCACTCAAACACACTTCCCAACTGACCCAGCTAGAAGAGCAGGATAAAAGACTCAATCCCAATGCAATTGCCAAATTTTGTTAGCTGCACAAACTATTCCGCCACCGTCGTGGAAAGACACTGCCGTTTCTTTAACGTCCGTTCCCCACGGATGTCACTTGGGACGCTGCAACCAACAACAAAAAAAAACTCTTCTCTCCGCTCCTTCAGTTTCAGATCATTTTGGCTTAATCCACTCTGCCACGTGGAGAGTGCGGTGCAACAAGAAAAAAAAGCATACACACACATGAGCGAATGAAATTACCTCAAATTTGTGGCAGCTTGTTTGGTTAAGTAGAGCTCAGTCCTCTTGCCGGGCGCGATGGGACGATGAGATCCAGACCAAAACGTCCGGGCCTGCATACGTTAGCCACACCCGTAGTCCACCGGAACGCTCCACGAAGATCTTCGTCTCCGTAATTCACTTTGTACGTTTCGCTCAAGTTCATAGCCGTTGACAGGCGTCCCTCGGCGGGGAGTGCACGCGCGAAAGCGCGGAACCGAACATATGATGTCAGCCAAACCAGTCTGCATCGGTATTTCCGGGCGGATAGTTCATATCTCCCGTGGTATTTGCTAACCGGGAAAAGTCGAAAGAAAAGATCTCGGATGGTGAAGTTAAACAGGTAAAAAACAGACGCAAACACAAAAACCCGAAGGAGTCCTGCAGCAAAGGGAGTCCCGATGAAGGCACTCGACTCGCTTCCATCGGAACGTGGGGCTGGCTATGGAAACGAAATTCCACGTGAAACCGTGAAACTACGAATATGTGCATATGTGGAGTCGCTTTTTGTAGCGGTACGATTTTTAGCACACCTTGTCCTTACGGGACGGGATTTTGATGACAGCTCTGTGTACTTGACTGTCTGGCGGATGGCGGACTCGTTGAAACTGGCTGACTACTTGTACCAAGGCGGTGGGTTCAGCAGGATTTACCCACCGTGTGGTTCGTCCTTCTTCCCACCACCACCATGTGCACGTCCGTGTGCTGGACTTAGTCCAGCCGCATTAGAAACAATCTGTAGCCGGGAGTGTTACGATACTCGCGCCAACACCGGGGACGATCTCTGACAGGGAACAATCTCCGTCCCTCTCCACGGCGGGCGTCGGACGATTCGGTAAAATTTAATATTGCCTCGTAAATCCCGTAATCCGATAATGTGATGTCGATGCTGCAAAAGGTTAGACTAGGTTTGGGACTCCCGGTGGTCGTCTGCTGGAACCAGCCTCCCCGTTCGCCGACGCCGTGGTTGTGCTCCTTTTTTCACTGTAGTTACTCTACACATGCTCCACACGGCGAACCGGCACCGCTGGGTGGGAGCTAACCAAAGGGACCTAAACCAAATTTCCATTCCCGCTGGCTTCAGGGTTGGTTTTTTTCGTTGCTGCTGCTGCTGGTGTTCATCTTCTTCGCCGTTGTTTTGCCGTTTCTGGACGGTTTCTGGTCTGGGTGGTGAGATTAAAGTTTATCATCCCGCACACATGCGACAAGGGTCAACGCGATTACGGTGTGTTTCTGCCAGCGGGGAAGTGGATTGTGGTCGGTGTTTTAGGTAGCATCCGCTTTTACCGCATTAACGAGTTGAAAGTTGAGGTTAAGGGTAGTTTGCGATATAAGTAAATTTGCTGGGAGGGTAGTACGTACTAACTAGTTATTGCAAACACTAAATATTGAAATACTAAAAAACAACATAAAACATTGCTGTTTCAGTTAAGTGCCTAGGTATTTAGGATATTTTAAAATATTCTTAAAATTTTGAAATGTTTGACAGCATATGACATGCCTTGGCAAAGTATCGAATGCTATCTGATTAGTAAATTTGACAAAATGTCACAATTCATAATTCATTCGATTCAGATTCATGAATCAGAATGAATCTTTGAAATAAATGAATGAATCCATAGATTCATGAACTTCATGAATCTCTAAAGATTTTTGAATCTTGTGCATCTCTATGGATTGATGAATCTCTTAACATAACATAAAGTAATGAATCAAAACCATGTAAAGGTAGCAAAAAAATTGGGCAATCCACAAAACAAGTCGGGTCGTACTGTGCTGTTACGAAGCATGTGTGTAATACACGAAATGGCTTGTCGGATCAATTTCGTATATTTCATGTGAGCTCGGAAATTCATATTCAAACTGCCGTTTGCTGTTTCGTGCGACCTCGCATTTGGTCGAGCTAAAGAAATAATTATATTTCACACAAATCAAAATCGTCCGGTACTGTTCTGCTTGTGAAAATGCATCCAGCTGGATAGTGCTCCCAAGTACGATCAGCTGGACATCGGTCCAACAATCTTCCAACAATCTTTATAGATTCATGAATCTTCAGATATTTATTAACTTCATAAATCTTAAGAGATTCATGAATCTCGAAAGATTCATGAAGGAAACTGAATGCATCCTAAATGAAAGAATAATGAATGTGAATCTCGCCGAAAGATTCATAAGACACAACACTAGTTCCAGGAGGTATCTATTTGAACTTGTTTTATAAAGAACGCTGCTTCACGTTAAGTTTTCTACGTTATTGTTATTGTTATTAATGTGTTAAAGAGGTTGAGTCAGGTGATGTGTTCCATGCGCTCAAACGATGTTAACCTTACATAAAACTAATAAACAAAACAATAATTCAAAACAAATATGTATAGACTAATGAAAGTGGTTATGTTCCCGCTTAAACGAAAAAAACAATAAAATTTAAATGACTCCGTCAAATTGTCAGAAACATTTTTTAAACAAATGAGCCTATTTCGAAAATATAGTTGAACTGGTAACATCATAAAAGTACAACTCTAACATACACAATTCTCCGACTAACAACATTCAAAATATCCAAGTGTTTCTAAGCAAGCTAGACTGATTGTATTGTAGCAGAAGAAGAAATTAAATTTTAACCATTTCAAATTTTAACACATACAAGATATACAATACATCAAACACTTACAGAAACACGATAAGAATAAAAAATTACACAAAAAATGGCTAAACCCTAGGAAAGTTAGAAGAGTAGAAGAACAGAAGAGGTCAGAAGACAACGTGAAATTGCTCAGAGCGTATTACTATTCACATTGTCCAATAATTCTATTCCGGATAGAAGCCTAGATACAAGACTTCACATAATATTGCATTCAGGCGCATATGATGCTTTCAATCGATCCTCAAACAGCTTCTTAAAAATCACGTTTGATTTATTCTTTTGTACTGTGAACATTATCTTAATATTCGAACTTTATAACATTCATGGGTTGTATCTTATTCTTATTTATTCTTATGTTACACCTTGCAACATCAACAGTACCTGAAAATATGCTCCATTTCAAAAAGGTCCTAGGCACAATTTATGCATCCCTTCACAACTCAATCAAAGCCTCGGTGCGAGCGGCCACTCGTGCGCCAAGAAAATGCAGCCATGGGTTTTGAATTTTTAATCATCCGAAAGGGTCAAACGAAGTGTGCGTCCCCTTTCTGTCGCGCTGTGCACATGTTGTCACGGCTCTGCACGGCTAGCAGAGGCTAACTTAACACCTTTGCCGTATGGCCAGGCCCAGCCCGGACCAGGATTTTCTTCTCGCAGACAGACAGGCTCGAGGCTCCTTGGCCCTTTCTGGGCGAGAGCGTTTTCATTTACGATTCATTTACGCTACCATGAGTGAGTTTTCCCTTGTTGCTGTTTATTTAATTTTCCACCGGACTTGCTAAAGGTGAAGATCTGCTGCTCTCTCGTTATTTCTCTCTCTCTCTCTCACTCGCTTACTCGCAATCGTTAGTCACCTTTGTTCGTGCGAGATGAACATGAGATTTTTCTAAACCTTTTTCATTTAGCCTCCCGCTTTTACCCCATCTTTTCACCTCTTCCTCCCCCACACCCACTAAAGCCTTTGGTTCGCTTGGTTCCCTGGCATAAAGCACTTAAAATATCACTCCTCACAAGAAATGCGCTCAAGTTGAAGTTGCTTCCCGGCCTCCATTCCCTGCCCGACCTTTCGGTTGAAAGTTCACTTCATTTTCTGATTTGCACTCGGCGCTCTCAGACGGAGGCGACCTTCAATCTGCCACGGGGTGCGACATCCTTGCCGTAGAGGGTCCCGGCCCCGGCCGGATGAGAAGTAAACTTTGTGTAAATATAATTAAGCAACAATTGAAGAAACAATGGCGTGCAACACGAGCACGAGTGCCGAGGTTCTAATAGACCTCCGGGCCGCTGGGAAACCAGTGACAGTGTGCGAACGCGCGTGCTGAACAGCGTTGAAGTAATTAAAGCTTAAGGTAAACATCAATCAGAGTTTCTGTTTCTGTTGTTCCGGGCGGCAATCTTGCTGGGGAGACGGGCCGTGGATCGGGAAGCCTGACGGAGACATCCCGGCAAATGTTGCAGGGACGCGTGTGTGTGCTTTGTTATATAATTACTAATCTTAAATTAATCAGTCCGTGTAGCTGCGCAGAAGCTGAAGGATTTCCACTTTCACATTTCAACAATTTCGCAGATTGTTGCTAATGATGCAAATAATTGATGAGCTCCAGCTGCCAGCAGGAGCGCTGAGGAGGGCATATCAGATTATTGTTTGAGCAATGCTTCACATTTTCTCATTATGAGTATGTGCTACATTCATATTTAGTTAGATATCTGCAACAATCAGGATCGTTTACGTAAAAAGAGTTGGATGATCCTAAATGCTTTCTGCCTTCCATAACATTCCTTGTAAAAATCCAATCTAAAAATGAATTTTCGGCAATATTCAATTTGATTCCGGCACAAAAAAAAAGAAAGCAACTGTCTAAAAATATGAAAAATGTTTCCGTTCTCATCATTCACTCACTGCCCGGAGCCAACGGCACACAAATGCGCCCGAATGTCTCCAGAGAGTACCACTTACGCCGGTGTCAAGTTACAGCAAATTGTGCACTGGGAATTAGTTTCGGTTTTCGGCGAAAATTGGGACAATCCGTGACACCAGTTTACTTACACTCCCGTTCGCCTCCGTCCGCCTATACTACGGCTGACGCTTGGTGGACGTTCCGGCAGGCACCATGCCGTGCAGTCGGCACGTGGCCGAACATTGTCGCAATCCTAATTCGATTACCTGCTCGACACGATTGTAAAGGCGTGTCGTACGAAGAAAACCGAATCCTACTTGACGTGAAAACGGTTACGCAATTTATGACGGGTTATCTCACAAGAGTATCAGTTTGTCCAGAAGCAAAACGGATCTTGTTTCAAAGAAGGCATCTTTATAGTGGGAAAAAGATACCGCCATAGAGTATTTTTTGTGAATTTCGCTACAAAAAAAATGGCGAAGAAAAACACTCGCAAATACGATATAAATGACATCTCTAGCCAATTGGAGTTTGGAGGAAGAAAAATGAAAAAGAATATTTGACAGCAGCAAGTTTTATTGAATAATGCGGTTCAACGTGACAGCGCCTCCTTCGCTCGAACGCCTCCTTCGTTCGAAGATTGTGAATTTGACAGCTCTCCTGTCTCCATCATGTCTGTAGTTGCAGGCAGGCTTTATGACATTTTTGAAACATTTTTTTCCCTTTCAAACCAAATGTATGCGAATTCGTGCTCTAATATTATTTATTGCTCCCATTCCTCATAAAATCGTCGATTTTTCGGCTGGATATCCATCCAGCGCTCCACAGGCACCCGAATATCTAAATTATCATCTCGTTAGCAGCAAACTGTGACAAAATTGGCAAATTATCCTTCCGGAAAACTTCCCCGCACGGTGCAGCTCGACCGGAATGATTCAATAAACATCTGCAACATCTTCATTCCAGCCACATAACTGTTAGTTAAGATCACTGTTTTTTCCTCCCCCAGATTGTCCTTTGAAACACGCCGCTCGAACTTCTGAGTGTTTGAGACATACCGTCAGCTTAGGAGAGATAATTATTATGTATGACTCGATTATTATTTTCATTAGCCTTCCTGCTCGTGTCCAGGAAAGAGTGAAGAAGTGCACGAATGTTGAAAAGAGATGCCGAAAGGTAGCTACGAAGGGGAAATAGCAAGTCCTTCCAGGGTGAGACTGCGATCAGTGGCAGGAAACGAACGAACGCAGGCGCTTGATTGCTGATTGTAAGTAATAATAGTTATTATTTTCGATTAAGCCCGGTAATGCCCGAAACTGTCGACACTCGACAAATTACCCCGAAGCACTCCCCCTTCTGTCTGGGTAGACTCGTGACGATGAGCGCCAGAGATGGCACAGTCAGTACAGTGGGACAGCACACAGCTCGGATTATGTATCCTACAAACCCCGCACAATAGGATTATCGTTTTGACGATTCTAAACCGCTGGTGTTTGCGTGAGGGTGCATCCCTGTGCACAGTGCAAACACTCGCGGACGAAACGCGCCTCGCTGGTCGAGTGGAGCCAATGGACCGGAATCGGAGTAACAGGGATGGAAAAAGCCCAAAAGGGTTCCGAATCGGGAAAGACGCACATGTGTGATGTCATGATCCCGCATCCCTCGGGTTTGGCCCGGAGGATTGACGGACCCCTTTTGTTCGTGGTTCGTGGCTTGCCCGGCGGGTTAAACGGGTCGCGGGAAGGGTTGCACGAGCCGGTCACGCCGCCAACAGCAGCAGCAACAGCAGCAGCAGTTGCGAAAGGGGTTGAAATCCACATAATCTGTTTATACACCTATTACAGTTTGATGCTTCCGTAAGCACTTTTCACGAAAGACGAACGCAAGGACCCTTCGGGCGGTTGAGGTTTTTTTCTCTCCCGTTCGACTTTCTGCACAATAGTCCTGTGGGTTAGCTCTCTGCTTGATTTTTTCATCCCACTTGTGCTCTTTGTTGTGGCACGGCTGGTGTTGGTACTGGTTTGGGCTTACGTTGGTTATTTTCTGGCACTGAACCGTTTCGATTTGGATTGATGGATTTTTGGGTGGTTTTTGGTGTTGTGGTTTCTGGCGAAAATATGTTTCGATAATCGGGGCATAGAGGAGGAGATACGCAGGTTGTAGAAGAGAATATTTGTTTCTCATTTTTTATATATCTTTTTAATGTTTAGTATTTTTAGAATAAATTGTTGGATCCAAAGTAGTTAAAACTTAACAAAACAACTTTATTATGCTTATTACTATTTGTGAATATTTTAAGCTGATTTCAGAACAGCAATTCTGAAATAATTAATTTAAAAAAATCCAAAAATTTGAATCTAAATGAAATTTTCATACCAGCACTTAACTTTTGCAAAAATAATTAAAAAAAAATCCACCGGTTTTAGTCAAAACACAATACTCACAAAATTTCATCAAAAATGTAGCTACAATCATTTCATTTATTTGAATAAATTATTATATTTGTTTTATATTACGTAAGGCAAAATTTCATATAATTAGAGCACATAAAAAATAGAAAAAGAGATAAATAGAGAAAGAACAAAATTAAAAAGAAAGTACCGAAGAAAAGAATCTAGAGGAAGACGAAGAATTGATGCTATAAAAATCTAAAAGATCAGAAATATTTTTGAAAATATTTTATAAATCCATAAGCGCCAGAAACTAATAACAAGAACATCATTATGACTTGGGCAGGAACATAAAAACAAACTAAGTACAACATATAAAAAATGATACAGAAAAATCAATGAACACAAAACTAGTTTTAGCGAGATCTCATGACTTGTTTGCGTTTAGCGGCAGCATTAGCATTCAACTAATATCAAATGAAAGAGTTTTTTGTTTTGTTTTCTGGTCAAAAGCTTAATTTATGTTCATTTTTCCGCATCTCTTTTGTCTCATTTTTCCAATCTTTTTTATGTAAAATCTATCTTAAACAACTGAAGTTATTTGAATGTCTGAATGTTTGTATTTCTGCTTTTAATGCGTTCTTTTTTGCATTTATTTGCATAATTATTTATTTCGTTGCATTTTGTTATATTATAAAATCAAATCTATCTCTTCGACAAGGTGTGTAGACCACTTTCTCTCGCCTTACTGTAACAATGGCATTCTATTGTATTCACATCATAGGCTCGGCAGATTCACCCCGAAAATTCTATTCCAGTTCAACCATCCAACCCGAAGCGAATAGGGTGAATCCACCGCACGAAATGTGCAATCCAGTCTGAAGAATTAGTTGGATCAAGTGCATTATGACGGTGGCCTTTGATCCTTTGCCCGCGCGGTAGCGGTGGTTGGTTTTTCCTTCTGTTCCTTTTTCCGCGCTCTCCTACACAAACGCGAAGAGCTCGTTTCCAAGGCCGAAAACCGAAAACAAACAAAAAAAAACTACCACCTCTCAACACTCCGGCCTACTCGAAGCCTCGTTAAGGGACGCGCTGATGGGTGATTGAATTAGACACTATTTATTATCGTTTGTCGATGGGATTGCTTTTTTGCCTGGCTGGCGCCTGGGTGCGCACTGGAACATCACGGCATGAAAATCCGAAAATCCACTTCATCGACATTCCACCACGAAAGTCGATGGCTCTGGAAGAAATTTGGATGAGGAGAGAGGGAGAAAGGGAGAGAGAAAGATATAGAGTAAAGCAACAAAAAACAACCCACAACCCGCATCACATTCCAGCGAAAAACGACAGAAAAATCCACTTCAAATTGTTATTGATGAACCGGGCTGGGGCTAAACGGATCCGAAGCCCCAAATCCCTTGTTTGATTATCGAGTAGCGATAGCGGCGCAAACATTCGCCGCCCGCCTGCTACCCGGACACCCTCCGGAAGCCCCCACTAATCCCGGCACGAGCAGGATTCATTTTTCATGGGCGAAAATAATGCGAAATTAAGTTGAAAGAAATGTAATATCTTCAGGGGGACCCGGTTGATCGAATTTTTCCTTATGCAAATCCAGCTCCGTCCAACTGCCGTCCCCCGTCGGCCGTAGGAAATTGAAATTTTCGCCAATGGGGCCGAAATACGGCGAAATAATACGCTGCCACAATTAATATTGCAGCAATGAATTTGCTGCCGAAAACACAATTAACGAGCGTGCTGGAGCAAGGCATTGAGAAATTGAATTCTTAATTATAATTTCGCAAAAGTTTCGGTCGCAAACAGCGATCCGTCGATCGTGCGGCGCTCTCTCTCTCACACTATCTCTTTCTCTCTCTCTTTCTCTCTCATCGTTGGACGAAAGTTGCGAGCGGTACGAGCATTCTCCTAATGAAATCGTTCCACGTTTCTGGGGAATAACAATCTTCTTTCAGTCGAAATGGAAGCTCGCTTCCTGCTTCGGCTTTGCGGTGAGTGTGGTGAAATTTGGATCACTTGGCTTTTCCACTGATCCATGGGATGTGCTTGCCTGCGCGGAAGTTGATCATTGGCGGAGATGATGTAGGACCGCTGCCGGTGGTGGTGGTGGTGGCTAGTTGATAACTTTTGCGTCTCGCACCCGCCTTTCCCAACTCGTTCGCCGGATTGTTACCTTGTGAACGGGAGATGGTAAAGCGAAACTTCATAACTATGTTAATCCTATCCCTGCTGGCTGAGGAGAGTGGGAAATTATTATCATTGCACGAATTTGCTCGTCTCGGAGGGATTGGGGCAATGTGATTCATTCGGAGAAATTATATCATCCCCAATTGGACGAGCACACGCTGGAATATTTGATAGCCACAATGACGCGACTGATTCGCCAATGTAATCAGATTTGGGAATGTAGTTCGCCGAATTAATTAATTTCGTTTGAATTCACGAGTTTTCAGTTTTACTTACTTCAACTTTGTATTTATTAGCCCTTTTGAGATATTTTTTTTCTATGTATCTTACGACTTTTACATATAATAACTGATACACATTTATTTATTCAATACTGTATTACCAAGATGCTTCTCTTTTCATACTTGCGCATTATATATACCACTTCAAGGAATTATCATGTTTTAATCACAATTTTTACTCGATAATCTTAGAAATTTTCACTGAATTCTGTTTCAAGCAACTTATATCATTGCTTGATAGTGATGTTGATAAACTGAATTCCACTTCACTGTTTTCAAGTCGCACCCTTGGTCTTGTACTAAAATATCGTTTTAATTTTATAACAGTCAAATGAAATGAATTATAAAAATTAAACATTTTCACTGTTTCTTCACATTTTTGAAAATATTTCAAATGTTATTTGTTTGTATGTTATGTTTTTTCATGTAGTAAAATGGAGAGGCTTATGTGCGACTAGCAAATTTAAAAGCACATTGCTTATTGCAAAGCAAAAGTTTCCTCTAGATAAATATATTTTAAATTCATCGTGGCATAGTTCTTTTCATTTCAACCATGATGAGTTTCAAAAGTTTCATAATAATGTAATACTCATAGTAATATAATACAATATTCATAGCCAATAAAAAATGTTTAGTAGCTACACAGTAACTACTTAGCAATGTTAAAATTGTAAAAATGATTATTGCTTATAGATATCAAACAGTTTTTTTTTATGTTTTCTATCTCCTCTCTTAGAAAACATAATCTTCATGAGTTTTTATTGCACAAACAGTCATATACAGTTCCACAAAGTTCAACATGCACACGAACACACACCAACAGCAACCCTGCGCCATGATGGTTCCACTGGTTGTGGAAAATTTCATTTTATTGCTCTCCATTACCAGCAAAACGGGGATGAGACAACCGTGCCGTGCCTTGCGCAAAACCGAGTGTTGCATTGCATTGTGCGAACGAGACAAAGCACGGGACAATTGCATGCCGAGTGAGACGGGCGCAAAATTTAACGTCCATCCCCCCCCGACAACCGCTGCAAAAAGGACGAGTTTTGGCATTTCTTTTCGGTGCCGTTTGCGAGCCACAATAAAAGAACTGACACACACACCACCACATCCTAAGACGGCAGACGCCTTAAGGCGCATGTGCAACGAAACAAAATGGAGAAGCGCCACACCAACACAGATGCACGGTGGTGCTTTTCCGTCCCTAACGAATCCTCCCGAGAATGGGAATTCTCAGAGGGCGAGAGCAACATAAAAAAGTAGCACAAGGATCCTCCTCTTGCTTCGTTTCCTGCGGGTCCGTCTCGAGCAACCCTGAGCTACTGAAACGTAATTTGGTAAAACCTCTCCCGGGCGTGTGCAAATCGGGTCCGGAACGAGCAGCGTAGATGTGTGTATAACATTTCGAATTCAATCAGCCAATTTCGTTCACTTATTGCACGTTTTGGGGGCCTCGACTCGGCTCGCCCGGCACTGGAGCCGATGCCGAAGAAGGACCCTCCGGAGGCGAAGTCCTTCGGTAGACTTCATTTAGGGCCAAAGTGAATTTGCTTTCGGCCGGGTGGACCCAAGGCACAGCCAGGCAACCGGCCCGACCGGTGGAGTGCAGGAAGTTGAGGAATTCAATTTGGTTCGTTATTTAAGCTTCTGATTTGGTAAAGAGAGCAAACGAATCAACGGGAACGCACCACACTGGAGCTTGTTCTAACTTTCGAGCCAAAGTTGATAGCCGAAGCGAGCCGGAGAGAAGAAGGAACCCGAAGCTCGTCAGATGTGAACTGCCAAATTCCGTCCGTAACAAGATCTATACTCACAAGACAAGTACATGGGGCGGCGGCAGCACATGGAGCATCCAATTTGGCAACAAATCTAATTCCAATTCCGGCATGTGTGTGTGTCTGCGTTCGTTCTTTCTTCACTCTTGATTGCAGGTCTGGTTCCAGAACCGGCGGGCCAAATGGCGCAAAGCCGAACGACTGAAGGAGGAGCAACGCAAACGGGGTGGCAGTGGCGGCGGTGGAGACGGAACCGACTCGCAGCTGATGGGCGACAAGGTATGTACGGGAGCATTCTTTCGAACTTCCGGTTTCGAATGCCGTGGGATCTCGAACTTGAATGGAAGGTTTGAACCAACACGAACTCTCTCTCTCGTTTCCCTGCGCCAGCTCGACACGGACAGCCGAGACTCGAGTCCGGACATAACCGGTGATGCGGATGATGACGACATGCGGAGCTCCAGTGTGCCGCCGATGAGTCCCCGGGTCGATTCGGAACCGGAGCGACCGGGATCGTCAACGCAGCTCAATTCGGCCCACTCACTGTCACAATCCGCCTCCAACAGCGCTGGAACACCGTCGCCAGGTTTGAAGTGAGTTTTTAGTACTTTTTAGTACATGAATTAGTACATCTAGTTTGAAATCGTTACTGCAATGTAATGCGCATTGCATACCTCTCAGGCGTTTTAGATTTTAGGAGAGATTTTAATGTTTGTTTTCAACAATGCTCTTTGCAGATACGCTCAATATTCCGTGCCCAGCCCCGCACCGTCCGCGTCGGCCGACTCACCAATCGAGGTCGGTGGTCCAATCTCCCTCACGACGACATCCCGCACGCCGTCGAACGATTCGCCAAATCAGACCGCCATCAGCAGCTCGATTGCTGGGCTGTCCACGGTTACGACGACACCGAGCTTCAGCAGTCACATTTTCGGGAACTTCACAGAAAGGTAGGAATAGTTCGGTGTACAGTTTTAATAAATAGCTACGTTTGCCCGCAAGTTCTTCCATATCATGGGAAAAATCGTATTTATTAGCCCCGAAGGTTCATTAGCCCCGTTTCGTCACAAGCGGTTTGACGAAATCTGAAAAAATCTAATGAAATCATGGGAAAGCGTTCGACTGCACAATGGCTCCCGGTGCGTTTATTTGTTTACACGAGGCGCTTTTGTTTTGCCATCACACAGTCTTTTGTTGCCCGCCCTCACTCGTAAGGGGCCCTAAATTCACCTAAATGCGCCACGTGCTCTATCGCACTCCGGTGTTGGCAGTAAATCTTCTTCCACTGGCCCGCCAGTTCGATCATGTGGGCTGAACATGCAAAACAGATCGGATAATTAAGACGTCATCATCATCCACAGCGGCATCCATGCCTCCCGCTTCCTATTTCCCTGTGAACATTTCAAGAGAGCGAAAATATGTTACGACACGCATAATTTAACCTCCGGCCGGGAGACCGACTCCTTCCGGTGTCGGCCGTCTAATGTAATCGCGAACGTGTACGTATGCACGCCATCACCCCACCTCCGTTGTAATGCAATTAAGGACTTGCGCGCAAACTGTGGCACGTGGCGCTGCAAAAATGCTGATGCTCCCAGGCAATGAAGCAGCGGCGCCGGAAGTCACCTCCTGCAACCGAGCACAGCAGGGGCCAGACAGAAGGAGGTCCTTCCCATTGCCAGTCTCCGTGCGCCGTGCGGGAAGACAGCACACGGAGAGAGGGCTGGGAAAACAATAGAAAAGGATCGGTGACGTTGCAGCAGCCGCACGGGGCCATGAGATGGGCCTAACATTTGCCAAATATTGTCGTTAATTGTCCTGCCTACCGTACCGTGCGGTTCGGGCTGTTCTGGCTGGTGGGAAGGGAGCGAGCATGCGTTACAAGGTGCTTGACATCGGACAATTGCACCCCTGAGGATGGGCCCGTTGTTCCGGTGACATTTAGACGTCCCCCTCGGGCCGGAGACGGTGTGATGTGCGAGAGAACGGCACAACGCAACGCTGAACCGAAACCCGCCGGGATCAAAGCAACCCGGCGTGAACACGCGGTGACATTCCAGTTTGACACATTAAAGGATCATCTGCGGGGTTGGCTCGCCGTAGGATCATTTTTGTTCTGCCTGTAGCGTATGTTTCAAGTTGAACTTTTTATAGCGAATGTTAAAAACAAAGAATGCTTTTTTTTCAATTATTCTGCCAATTACATTGCTGTTTTATTGAAAAGTCTTTATTAGAAATTAAACATCCTACACAGTAAAGCTCTACAAGAAATATTCAAAATCGCGTCAATTTCAAGCACATTGTTTCATGAAGAGCCATGAAGGCAATTCAATGATATTAACAGGAAACATATCTTTCTCGTTAACTATAAAATCAAACAAACAAGTAGTACTTGTGAAGACATGTTTATATAACCAGATTAGAAGAAAAATGATTTATTTTAATGAAAAAATAGAACAATTTTTGTGAAAAAAACACGAACAAAATGTACGGATTTGTTTATTTGAAACGTTAATGGCCTTAATGTAGATCCCAAAATATCAAAAAATCATTCCGTATGTTAATTACGTTGTGATGTACATCATAATCAACATTCTATCATCTTTTTATCCTTTTTAAACGTGCGAAAACCTGACTGTTATTCATCTAAATTAGCCCATCAACAATAAAGAATTGTGTATTCTCAATACCAGAAAGCCTGCCAAATCACCTACAGCAGGTCCCAAAGGACAAAGGAGGGAATATTAAATATTAAAATTCGAATATATATTTTTTTAAACAAATTGCCTTAAACCTGCATAAAATTGGCAATTTTTCTTGTTTTTTTTTTAAATTCAATATAACTATTTTTGTTTTAAATTTAACCTCTTATTTTAAAGTGTTTTGGTGATGCATATTTGAGAGCACATAACAAATTAAATATAAAACAAATATTATGGTGTTATATGCATTTTAAACAAATAAAATACAAAAGGAATAAATTAATAAAAACGAAGAGCTGAGCACTTAATATTGTCGGTCACTGTAACACATAGTAGTAGGATAAAACAAATCATCGCGTTGAGATTGTTTAAACACGTTTTGAGTAGGCTATGGAAAAATCTTGTCACAGCCCAATCATTTGCCGTCGTCGTCGTGCTACCGTGTGCTGTCGAGAAGAAAATCCATACGGTAGAAAATGGAGAACAACGCTTAAACGCACCCGTACACATTCCATCCATACGCGCACGACCGAGGCTCACCGCCAAAACAATTATTTACCTTTTCGGAAAAGCAATTTTCCGCAAATTTAATTTCCCCATACACCGAGCAATTAGGGCATAAAATATTGGGCAAATAGGTTTAAAGAACGGGAGTGCGGCAGCGGGTGCCCGAGTGCGAGAAAGAGAGAGAGAGAGAAAGCGAACCCAAGAGAGGAAAGAAAACGCGAATGGAAAAGCGTGTACCGAAACCCCCCGTCGGTATGCAAGTGGAGACCGGCACAGGCTTCCCATCGCCATAAGCTCTTTACGGCTCGACATGTGTGTATGTGTGTTTTTCGCAGCGAGAGCGACCGGAAAGAGCGGGGAAAATTGACAGCAATCCTCGGTGGGAAACCCAATTCAGTAGAAATTTTCATACTTCCAGCCGTAGCAGACGGTCGGGCGCCCTAAGGGCCGTCCCGGCTTGACGGCGTGCTCGCCGCCGGTCGCCGGTGCGTCGTGTTCCTTCGCCAAAAGGTAGAACACGAAAGTAAATAAATTGTACCAATATTAACTTTGGAGATCGAGCGAAACTATCCTCAAGCGGTTCCAGGATGGTGCCGCAATTTATAGCCTGGAACAATGGCGTCTTCTGCGCTAGAGTTGCGCAAGGAGCGGTTCAGAATGGGATGCTGCACAAGTTATGGTTCAGCGGGAACATATTCCATAGATTGCGAAAGCATATTCGTTTTATAACATTATGAGTGAACAAATAAGTTGTTTCATTCACACACTTTGGCTTCTGCAAAACGGATAACTCGCTTATGTATAACGTGCCCTTCTCGGCTTCGCAAGAAAATGATCCTTAGAGCCAATTTAATATCTAGATTCAAGTAAAAGCGAATCGTCCTAGACGAAAGGGTCAAAACCCCCTTCACTTTGTTTGAATTCAATTTGCCAATAAGGTAAATAACCGGGCATCTGTAATGATGTTGGTTGACATTTATTATTATTACGTTTTTTTTCTCTTACTTCAACCCAACCTCTAATCCTTTTTGTGTTGTACTCGAGAGCTTTCAAAAGTTTCGCTCTGTGTGTACGCCGCCCCCACCGTAAAGGGTCACCGGGGATGGGGCCAAGGGACAGTCGAGTCGGGCGCAATTTGATTTAAGTAGATTTTGACAAGCGTAACGTAATATTCCTGCCCTGTGGGTTCGACATTAGCTTCCGTTTCGTTTTCTCTCTCACTCTCCGTCTCTCTGTCTCTCTATCGCATACTCCTTGGAACTTCCCATCGAACGAACGACGAACGATCCCGCTATTTTCGCCTGTGTCAAGAAACTTCTGCATTTTCATATTTCTCCTCCCGGTTCGGGGAGTGTCTGAGCCCGACCGAGTGGCTGATGGAATGGGTTTTAAAGTTTCATGAAGCCCAGCCTCCAAGCAGCCAGCCACGGAGGGCCGGAATGTAGAAACGTGCATTCGCAATTGTCTCGCCATCCTTCTCTTCTCGCCCGGCTCTTCGCTTCAGCTCAATTCCAGCCCAATGCTAATGTCCTAAGAGATTCGGCTGGTTTGAGGCGAAACGTGCCTTTCGAGATTCTGTTCCATTTTTTTTGTACTCCGTGCTGTGGTATTCTTTATGGCGCCAGATCGAGGATACGCTATCGTCTTCGGAGGAAAAAAAATGTCGTCGGACGGGTTCCAGCACCTTCAGTATGACTTTCGTTGGATGTTTCCCACTTGAGTCTTGGAGCCAATTTGCAACCGAATGAAATTAAAGCCAGCAGCAATCACGAATGTTAAGGCTACGAATGGGAGGTGCCAAACGTGTTCGAATACTGTTATACTCTTTTAAACTTGATTTGTTTGAGCTATTCCTGCTCCAAGGTAAATCGGCAATCTCCAAATTATATTGAGTAATGGAACATAACTTCCAGTTTATATATCGAATGTGCTATACTGTTATTCACAGAGTTAAAAAGATCAATGATATTTAAAACAATCACGATTCATGAACTGTTTGTGTCTTTCTGTGTATATTTGTCTCAGAATAAGGAAGCGTAGTTCTTCAAATTTATATACGGATGAAGAACAGACCCTCGGGTTTAAGAAGAACTTTCGCTTCAAAGTTTCCTCCAAAGGCCAGTAGTTTAGCGAAGCTAAACAACCTGTTTTGTATAAATAGCCCCACAAGATATGTTATCATTTAATAGCATTCTAACAGATAGTAGATAGAATGAAATTATGCTTAGGATACATAGAATTCATAAAATGAAATTCTTCTGTTGTAAACATTGCTTCAAACTGTCCTCCAGGTTATTTGGCGAGACATCACAGCTAACTTGGGGTCTGGAAGAGCTTTTTGCGCAGCTATATTATTTTTATATTCTTACTATTTCTATTATTATTTCTTTTCACAGTTTAATCGGGTAGTATCTAGTTGAGTATTAGGTACCACAATATCCCTAATTTGTTTTTCCAGACCAACTGAACATGATATTATTTCTAAATACCTTCAAACTGATGTTGAACATTTAAGAACAGAAACATTTAGATACTCGTTCTCGTACATACCGGTTAAAACATTGATTAAGTAGCTCTTTAAAATGTTGGCTTTTATGAAACATAAAACTTGAAGCATAAATCGATATGCGTGGTTATAACAAAAAAAATAAGACGGAGAAATTCCATAATCAAACAATTAGAAATCAGAATACGCAAACACAAGACAACAATCGCTCTAACGATGTTAGCCCACAGCAATCTTATCGTAGGTCAATAAAACACCCGATTGGGTCGGGCAACTCGGCACAGCACACCCGAAAATAAACGTCGCATTGCAAGGGACGGCATCCAATTCCATCCCAAAAACGAAAGGGCGTTCTCGAGCACAATCTGGCAAAGAAAGCAAAGCACTCCTTTGTCCACTTGCCAAGTTCGCCAAACGTCGCCCTCCTCCCGGCACGGGACGGGAAACGGTTCACTTAGATGCCGTCCATTCTCGCACGCCTCATCCAGCAGATAAATTGCATCTCCAAACGTCGGAAGCCGGAAACCGGGCGCTGGGTGCTTCAAAAGAAACCCCGGAAAAGCGCAGGCATGACACGAACACGGGACCTAATGACATCAGCAATTTGGTGCACGATGCAAAGGAAGACGATTGCGTGGTGTTGATTCCACCTAATTTTCCCTACTCGATCTCCATCATTAAGCCGCCAAGTCATCGTCGAATATGGGAGTCATCTCAACCAGCACACTCCGTACAATCAGGGCCTACTAAGTGATTTTTGTTTTCGTTTATTCACTTGTTTTATTATTCTATACAACCGTGAGGGAGTGGAAGAAGCATTCCTCGCCATCGAAATTAACATTTAGCACCGTTTGAGATCACTCTTGCAGGATGCGCCGTACGGCAAACGTTTGTGAGATTTGCGAAGTAAAATGCGAAGCAGAAGCAACCCTCACACCCTACTGCACTAATGAACCCTCGTGTACGAAAATCCAGACTTCCGGACATCCGGAGTACTCGAGTGCACACACCATTGAAACGCTCCATTTATTGCAACCCGCACTGCATACATTACAGGCGAAGGATGTTCCTTTCACGCAGCACATCTTGTTTGGGTTCGTGTTTCTTTTGCGCTAAACACATTAATCATTTCTACACCGCTTTTTTTTTTGATACACAATTCTCAGCGTTCTATTGCCAATTTCATCCCAATCTCGGAAGGAACGGTCCTTCGCAATAAAGTGTCGTTTTGTGTGTTGCGTTACGCATTGTGCGGTTATTTTTTATTCTTCCCGCAGCCTAGGGTGATGCCGACGAAGCGTTCAACGTTTGAGGTTCTTTAAATTAAAATAACAAACGGTAGAAGTACAGAAAAAACAACCCCAGACTCGCCCCTGCGGGGCGGTGCCGTTGGAAGAAAACAGAAACATCCCTCCAAACCCAGAACCACCCGCCGCTTCGGAAGTCATTAAGCACACTTTCCACGAACTGTCGAAACTCGAATACGCAGAAGGGTTTCCACGTTTCAGCCCTCGGGGCGACGACAACGCCATCGATCGGTTTTTCGCCGCCTGCTGTAATGCAATCGATGTAACGGGCTATTTATCCACATGATTAACGTTTAACCGGCTCATATCGCGTGGTTGAGATCGCCGGTGGGCAATCGTGCGCGAAGGCTTGCCCGCGTGCCGTGTGTTCACCGTTGGGGTTCCGTCGGCGGATGACCTCGAGCGGTGTTGCGTGAGTCGGATTTGATTGGTTTCCTCTTTTTGTTTGTGGTGGCGTATTACGCGCGGGTCAATGCGTTACCTCTTGCGGGGTGTTGTTTGCTCATCTGGTTTGATTTTGTGGTCGGTTATGGGTTGCTCCCATTTAATTGTGTGCACATTTTACTATTTAAAACAACAACGCCAAAGGGATGTCTTGTTAAAAAAATCTATCAGAGTCAACGTTTATTTCACACTAAACACGATCTTCATCCACAATGGGCATTTTACACTGTAAAACACCTCACGAAACCAGCATCTAAAGATTACTCTAGCTCAGATCGACCGGGTACATCGGGGTACCCTTCACACCAAGTCCCGTCACTGCGAACAAGGCACCGGCCGGAGCTGGCTGGGGCGACTTGAACTCCTTCGCCGCCGTCGTCACGTACAAGATGTCCAAGTTGGGTCCACCGAACGCAGCCGACGTCACCTGCTCGCACGGCAGCTTTATCTCCAGCTCCACCTTGCCCGTCCTGTTGAGGAGCAAACGAAAACAAACGATAAAGAGGACGCCGTAAACACCACGCACTGCCGTGTGGTAAACAAGATCACACAAAACCCAGCGATCATACGTACTTCGAATTCACCTTGTACACGGTGGATCCGCCGAAGGTGGCGACGTACAGCGAACCGTTCGCATCGATAGTCATACCGTCCGGCACAAACGCGGGCTTCTCTCCGTTCACGCGGAAGTCAATAACAACACGCTCGCCGGCTAAAGTCGCAGTAGTAGGTGGCAGAAAACAACAAAACGAAACAATGGGTCAGCCTGCTATCCACACCTTGAAAACAAAACAAAACTTACACAGATCGCCGTGCTCATCCACGCGGTACTCCTTCACGTCCAGGTCGCAGGAGTCGATGTAGTAGAACAGGTTTTCCTCGTCATTCCAGCACAACCCGTTCGAGACACCGATCTGCTTCTTCAGCGTCACGAACTCGCCCCGCCCGGCATCGTACCGGTAGAACGTGCCGAGGCGCATCTCGAAGATGTCTCCCTTCGCCTCGAGCCGCATGGTGCCACCGTAGAAGCGACCCTTGCTGTCCACCTTCGCGTCGTTGAACCGATTGTCCGCCATGTCCAGCTCGACCTCGCCGACCGTCCGCACGAAGGTCGCTTTCTCCGAGCGTCCGTCCCAGTCCACGAGCGTCACCTTCCGGTCGGTGCCGATGATGAAGTGGCGATCGTTACCCTTGACCGGAATGATGAACGAAATCACCGGGAAGCCATCTGGAGGTGACCGGGAAGGGAGAAAGAACATGATATTAGACGGATATTCCAATTTTTTTCGAATGACTTTTCTACATCCTGACACTCACCGACGGTTGCATTGTAGGTCTTGTTCTCCTTATAATCGTACCGATGGATGGATCCACCGTAGATGTCGTTGTAGTACAGACTCTGTCGCTCCACATCCCAGTGAGGACCTACAATGAAGGAAGAAGCACGAACAATCACTCTTCAGACCACGTCACCTCTTCGCAACCCACAATCAACCACACACACCTTCACCAAGCACGGACAGTGGCGACGGGAGCTGCTCAACCTTGTACGAGGCCATCTTCGGTTCGTTCTGCCAACTCACTTGCAGCAACGGTTGCTACGATCGACTGAAACGCCAGCCGCCGTCAAGTGCATACTTTTATACGTGGCCCACTCCGTTACCGTTGTGAAGCGTTACGTCGATGCGTTATCTTTCGTGTAGCTTTGGTTTAGCGCGCCGCTCAGCTCGCTTTATCAACGTAACGCTTACCAACGCGTGCAAGAAATTTCGTTCCAACGCTCTGCTCTGTCTTATCACACGCGCGATGCTGTTGGACACATTAGGAAACTCATTAAAGGATGTGCCTTATCGATTGTCAGTCTTCAACAGCTTGGGTCGCGTTTTTGGTCCGGCACCGTTTCGCTCACAGCGTCCCGTAGAGATAGTGGATGAGATCGGGTTTGAAATTTGAACCCAGCGTTTCTTGAGGGTTTGTTTTTCTACTTCTTACGATCCATCGGATCATTCCAGTCGGCGTGATAGGAGCACGCTGTCTCCTCGCTGGAGATGTTACTTTTTTTGTTCCGTGTTTTGTGTTCTACAACTGATTTCAAATTTTTCATTCAAATCCACATCAGCACAGACAAGGGTCGTGCACCGATAACGAATGCATTGGCCGACGCGTAACTTATTGCCGGGTCTGTATTTTGTTTTCATGTCATATCGCGTTCGCCGTCGTTGCACATCTCATAATCTCGTGGGGCAGAGTGGTGATTATTGTTGTCGAAAAAACATTTGTCGGGCGGCTGTGATATGAGGCAATTAATTGTATTTTATTGTCGCTTGTTTTATGGCTCTACCGGTGTGCCCCAGTTGTTGGTCAAGTTCAAGGTCTAGAGACGCCACCACGAGGGTCGATTTGTGAAGACAAATGCTTGGAATCTTATTTTGTCGATGGTTGCATTGCGCAGTGGTGCACAACTTATTTATGAGCACCAACGTAAGGTGCATGACACATGTTTGTTGCATTCAAAACTTAAATTGACCACTCCTTTTGCTGATATGTAATGAACACTATTGTTAGCGTAAACACTATTTTTTCTCTAAAAATAGCATTGCCGGATAAAAAAAAATCAGATAATGTTGAACCTAAATTTAGCTACTATTATAATCCAATTGGATCATCCGATAGAACAACACTTATATAGAATAGGTACGAGACACGTTTGTATGCGCTGTTTTTAATAATACACTAATATATCGTTAATTTCCGGTACAGGTTGAAAAAAAAACTTGGTGAAACCATTATGCTACTAAAATCAGCGAAATTATACTCGTTCCAAGGGTGAAATCCACTGTAAAGTATGTGATATTATTAATTTTTCATCATTGGTGCCATCCCCTATAGGAGTAGAACGGTTCACTCCAAAAAGATCAATTTACAGTTGCGGGTATAAATCGTTTAAGAAGCTCATATATTGCTACCCATATAGTGCTAAACAAGTTCCGTGTAATCTCAAATACTTAGAGGAACTAAAACAGCAGCCTAATTCGAGACTTCTACTTAGTCTTAGGTCTACTTAGGTCATTATTATAATTTCAAACCGTATTTTATTGTTGAAATCAAAGGGATTCCTTTCACGTTTGGCCCCATCTTCCTCTACTATATTATTCTCTGATTGTGTATGAGCTGGCAGATGAGCAATTTGAGACATTAGTCTGCGTGTGCCTTATCAAAAACTGTTGAATCAAATGTGCGGACCAAACAAAGCACTATCATTACGCCATTTTTCATCATTCTTGACAGGTTCTTTGCGCTGCTTGTGAAGAACCAGAAAACGAACCACAATGCTTGAATATTTTTTTTTATATCAAAGATGATGAAAGTCAAGTAACTAGAAACACTAATCCAAAGTGCATGAAATGTAAACAATCTATCAAAAACGAATTTTTAAAACTTGTTTTAAACTTGTGAAACTATCATCCCATTCCTCCATTAATCGTAATCAGGGTGTATAAGCGTTACAAACTATCGAAACACGATCGTTGCCCATCGTAAAAAAAAAACAACCCAACGTAAATCACATCAGCATATCAGTCCGTTTGATGTCCATACTGATAATTGATTCCCTTTTTCGGGCCAGAGGGCTCTGCCCAAAGTAATCCACGCTATGCATAAACCATAAGCCCCGGGACCGTTCATTACAAGCGAAAATCACGTTTGCCGACAGACTGGCCCGATTCGTTTGCGAGCAAAGTGGTTTGGATTCAATTAACCACCCGGTGTGTGTGTGTGACAAGCGACCCCTCCCCCGGAGTACCAATGGATGAAAATTACGTTCCCTAATAGACACAAAACAGGAGGAGAACGGTGCAAAAAAGTTGAATCTTTGCCGTGATTAACATCCGGCCCGGGGTCTCAGCCCGGTCCCGGCTCTCGGCTTAACTCGACTACCCCAATATGCAATAATTGCCCACATCGGTATGCTAATTTATGCTCCCACACATGCCACCCCGATGTAAGTGCGGGCAGGCGTTATCAGATAACGCCGAAGCTGCGACGTGCCGGCACTTATTTGATTGCACTTCGAATTTCACTCACAACCACCACCACCACCACTAGCACTCGATCGCGCTGATGGTGGTGGTGTGAGTGAACCCGAAAAATGTATTTAAAAAGTTGCGGTGGCTTCAGTTTCCGGGAAGCGAGCAGTTTTTGCCGCCTTTGGATTTCCACACCATTTCCACAAATTCACTTTCTCCTCCCGGCCGGCTCTTCTTGCGCTCACCACCACCACCACCACCACCATCGTCGTTATCCGTGTGGATTGGTGTAAAAAATGGAAATGAATAACGAAGCCATTTTCTTTATTTTATTTGCATGCCACGCGTTCGCCTCCGCCGTCGGCGTCTTCATCTTCCGCACGAACGTTTGGCCACAGCTTCCCGCCAAACTCTCGCCCCACCGGAGAGGGGCGCGCGTTTTGATGAAATAAAATTTTATCATCATCATATTTTATGAGATATAATTTGCATTTTTCCCGCCCCCGGGCACAGTTCGCGTTTCGTCCCGTGCTGTTTGGCTCCCCGGACCCGGAAAGAGGAATTATCATGTCATGCGATGCGGAGCTCGCCTTTCTACGCCGGTACCGTGTTACGGCAGGATGTAGGGATACGACTGACACTAAGCTTCCCGCGGTATCAAAGCAAGCCGTGGCGTTTCCACGTGTGTCGAGCGTTTCCTCACACACACTCTCTCTCTCTCTCTCACACACACTCACACACATTTTTACAATTCTCACCGGAATATGTTTGTGTTGTGTTTTGCTCACCGTATCAAGCTAATACCCACTGAAAGGAAGCATCCGAGAGCACGTGCTGCTCATCCACTCCGCAGGAGGTCGCACTCGGGAGCAGTGCCAGTGTCACAAACATCACTTTCACGTCGTGAATTAGTAAATTGCGAAACATTACTACCATCTCGGCTCCACCGTCGGAGCTAAGGAGGCGTGTGTTTTTCCTTCTTCTTCCTGTTCTTCACCCCACACGTTTTTTTTCGCGTTTCCCCAGCACGTTTCGCCTCAAGAATCCATCAAGCGACCGAGTGTTGCGTTTTGCATACCGGCCAAAAACAAAACGGTGCGATGCGCCCGACAATCATGCATTTTTGATTGCCGAAATGAAATAAAATTCAGTTTAGCCCATTTTAATGCATTTCGCGATGGGAAGACGACCGGGCGCGCGCGCGCGCGACGAGTGAGCATAATTTTTCTCCGCGCCTCCGAGGTGGTGATGGTGGGGTGGGGGGGAGGGGGGGTGGCAGGCTGGGTGGTGAAATTATGACTGCAGAAGCTATTTCGAAGCTAAGTGGATTTTGGCCAATAAAACCTGGTAATCCAAGTTCACGGGGGAGGCGCCGGAAGCGCGGAGTGGTGCTTGATTTTTTTTATTCCACCGTTTTGAGCGCCACAGGACGACGCCAGGACGGCTTGCCCCGTGTGGTTTTGGGTAATGCATATTCTAGCAGCCGGCTAAGGTTTGGCGATGGAAATGGAGCGGCGCATTAAGAAGCATTTCTTATGGCATAAAATGAGAACATTACTGGAGTGTGTGTGTTTTATTTTTACTAACAAAATGAGATGGGTTTTTTTTCTTTGCTAAACTGTTCGCGGATAGCAATTTTGGAGAAAAACGTATTACTGCTTGGTTTGATGGTTTGATAAGGCGAAAATATTTAAATTTATTTTGATGCAATCCTTCGTACATCTTTCAAGGCGAACTATTTTTGAATATTGGACTCAGTATGGAGAAGCATTTCTGTGTTAATCACTAATCAATTGGTCTCACATGGGTCATATATTATTAGCACCCGAATGTATGCAATGTTCAAAGTATAGTATGCCTTCGTCAGAATGTCCTTTTGTTTATATGCAGTAAAGAATATGCTAATAGGCAAAGCAAACCTACTTACAGCTGATGATAAAAACCATTTCAATATATTAGATTTTTCAATAACATCGCTTACTTGCACAGACATTTAAAAAACTCAAAATAATACTAAAAGGTTAAATAACTACTATACTTCCTTTATTATGCAAATAGAAAACCTTTTGAATTGGGCAGATCAATACAGGTTGAATCGCTGCAATCACATCAAGTCTTAAAACATAAAAATGTGAAGAAATCGGCACGCAAGAAGAAGCATGAGAAAAAAACATCAAATTATAAGAAAATGTTTGCGGCATTCGATCAAGGATATAGTAACAAAACCATCGCGATTTTGCATTTAAGAGATGTTGTACATGATTCCATATTTTCGTCATGTTGCGCTTCAATATTATTTCATTAAATTAATTTAATTTGTTAATAAACCAATCATAAAAACTCCAATGATTTGTTTGAATAGAACTTCATGATAATTTCGAAGGATTTTTGTTCATAAAATGTTTAAATCTCAAGTGAATAAGTTCAATTGTTTTATAAGATGCAAAACAATCATAACTCGAAAAAGTCCTTGTCGAAAACATCAACTAGACTGTACAATAATTTCAAATGCTTAAAAAATAACAAATAAAACATGAAATACCAGAATTACGTTGTATTTTTGACAACCTGCGTTTAATTATTTTGTTTTTATTTTTCAATTAATCCGAGGGATTTTTGTTTTAATTATATTCTTTCATAGCGAAAAATAACATTTTTTTAACTACAGTCAGGGTATCTGTTTCAACAAGTGACAATAGTTTGATTTTGATTAAATTAAAAATTTGATTACATTACATTTGTAATTGTACGCGTACAAAAAAATGTTTCCATTCCATTCAGGCTAGAATAGATAACTAAACAGCACTATTTTAAGTTTTTCATAACGAAAAATGTATTTTCGGTTCAATAACGACTTGTATAAGTAGCATAATGCTTGAAGCAGTGAAGTATTTGCGTATTCTCTTTTATTCACAATTCAAAATCACTGCTTTTCTTGCGACAAAATCTAATGCAATCAGAAATCAGAACGTACCATTACCATTTTACTCTCTTCGCTTCGCGCAAACGCTTACGTGGAAGTGAACGTGGAAGTGAGTGAGAAAGAAACAAAAAAAACACACACATACACACAAAATCAGGTCATGAATAAGAAATTAAATCATACTTTTTGCATCGGCACCGGGTGACATCCGCCGCACGGATCTCGTGCGCAAAAATCGAATCTAAAGCGAACGAGACAAAAGAGTGGCCTGGGAAACAAAACACGGAATAAAACAGGAGCCCGAGAGAAGAAGAAAAAAACCCCATACCACAACCGATGCCGTGTGTTTGTGTGTGCGCGCGGGAAAGTGGGAAAAATATAAATATATTAAACACACAAACACGGGCGCATCGACCGAGGGGGTTGCTGCGGATCGACGAAAAGAAGAGAGGGAAAGAGGCAGGGTTCGACTGCAGAAATCGACGAAAAACCATCCATAACAAAGTGGGCGGAGTTGATTGTACCGATTGCCGTTGCCCTCGCTCGGAAGGGGAAAAAAGGATTCTTGTCGCTCGTCCTAGTAGCCGTCGGTCGGTCGGTCGACGAAAAAAAAGGTGCTGATGCAAGGATATGAGTATGCTTGGCAAAACAAAAACAGAAGCGTACATAAATGGCTTTGAATCTGCAAGAAAGGCTAAAATAACAAATCGTGCTGAGAGGAAAACATGGCGCACACACAAACACAAACAGCAGAAAAAAAAACATGAAAGTGAGTATTCTTTCAAAGGTCGGACCAACCTTTCCTACGAGTGTCTCATAAATGTTGCAGTGGAGTAGCGAAAGCGCCACGGACCAACTGGGAGCAGCAAAGAAAGAAGAAAAAGATCCGGGCGGAATAAAATTATAATCCGAATGAATACATTTTTATCATTTTGTGATTACTTTCTTTTCCACTGCGTTCAGCGCTTCTTCTCCGTTGGCCCGCTCGCTCCAGCAGCAGGGCAAGACATGAAAACGGTTCAGGTTTCTTCCAACTCGCTACGAGATGGACTGTCGTTCTCGTAAGCCCCTTGCCTCGTACCAGTGTGTCAGAACCTCGTCACGATGCGAGCGGTATAAAGGGGACGAAGGTCCGGAAGAGATGTTGGTGAAGATTAAGAAGGTTTAAAAGAAAGAACAAAAAAACACACACACAAACGGAACGGTCGCAACCGAAACTGAACATTTTTCTCTTAAATATTGCATCAGGCATAATTTGCTAAAACGATATTCAAACGAAGTAGAACTGAAACATAACCGAGAGCTGCGAAGCCCGCGTGCGAACGAGCGAGCGAGCAACAACGTGGGAGAAGGTGGGAAGCATAAGAAATGGCAAAAGCATGAACCAAATCGCCGTCCCACTCGCTGTGCAAATGTTATGGCACATTTTTTTTCCTCTTTTTTCGCGAGAAACAACGAAAAATATAACCTGCCCGCCGGAAAGGTGGTGGTAGCGTGCAAATGACTGTTGTGGCAGGCTTACGCGAAAGGAAATGGAGATGGCTTCGAGGTTCGGCTTCGGCCTGCGAAGCGAAAGAAGCCAAATCATATAAATTATTCAAATTAGACGTGCCGCTTGGCCCGCGCGCCTAACTGCCTAAGTCTTTTAAATTATTATCATCGTTCCATTCATTTTCATCAAAACCAAATCCGCGTATTAGCTTTCGCTGTATTGCACTGTTGTTCGCGGGCTAATAAAAGGAGATATTCGTCGGCGTTATAATGGAAGCTTCCTGGACTGGCTGGTGACTGGGAGAACCAACTTGAAACATTGAGTTTTGTGTTATTTTTGAAGTAATTTTTTAAAATTTGTGCAGCTTTAATGATGAAATTGCTAAAAACTTTGAAAAGTTAAATTTCATCATATTTTACCATCTTCAAAATAATATTTCTTTTCCAGAATGCTCAATGCAATGGAAACATTAACATTAGTTCGAAATTTAAATTCGAAAACTAAGTTGCTAATCATGAAGAAATTCCTATTGCTACTGATGAAGAAATTTTTCGAAATTCCTTTTAGCTAAAGATTAACACTACAATCACATCAAAACAAGTTATGCTAGTTTTTATAACGAAGTTTTTTCACTCAATTTATCGATTTTATCCTATAAAGTAACATTTTTCTGATGGTTGTGAAATTTTGCATGATGAAAACAGTAATGAATAGGGAATTTTACTGATGCTGGGCAACGGTAACGATTATTTATGAGTTAAAATAATGCATATTGCAATTTTTAAAGAAATACTGTGCAAAATGTATGAAGGTATTTGAATATGAGCTAATAGAAGTCTGTGCTGGACGTAGCAGTTAGCATTAACTTGATATTAAGTACCATTTTATGTTACTGTTGGAAATGAAAACTGACCCATAATTTTTTTTTTGTGAAATGTCCTGCGACGCAAGCCAAAATATTGACTTTATTTGCTCAATTGCTCTTTATTTGCTGCGGAACGCTGTTCGATCTAAACTACCATGTTATACCAAACTATCTAACCATGTACTAAAAACGAGTTTGTACTAATAACGACCGTCGACATTTGACGTTTTCGAACACCTCCTATTTTATCCTTACCTATCTATCATTTAAGATTTTAAACAAAAAGACAATAATTGCTGGCTTACGGGAAAAAAATCGTGGACTTTTGTTTATTGTTTATTTGATGCGTAATTATCGGACCTGGCAATTTTTTTAGTATATCATGATGCTTTTACAACTAAGCATAACCAAAACCCACAAACTTTATTTATATTGTCGACTATATTTGCATAATGATGTCGAATAATGATGTAGAGCTGACTTCAAGAACAGATTTCGCATATAAAGTTCGTCCGAAGTTTTAAGAAGTTTTTACAACATTCGTGCCAAGTGTCAGATTAAGATAAATCGTGCCATCGCACCATTTACCCATGGTCCATTTGAAGTGTGATTCCGTTTGATTGATTTCAAATGATCGATCGACTTATCCAGTTCCCGTGCGGAAGCAAACAGTGAGCAACCAACGCCATTGGTCACGCGTGAAAGAGTAGCGGTTTTGGTCCATATGACTCATCTTGAATCGCAAATGAAGAAAACACATCTTAAAGACAGTTAAAGGACACCTCGCTATGAATGGAGACTGTTAAACTTCGAGACGGTACCCATCAGCCACGGACAGTTCGGTTATTCCAAGTGATTGCTAAATGAAATTGTATTCACATTTATTCAAATCAATTCGATACCAACGATGGCGGACGGAAAGTCGCCCAGCTCGTCAAGATTAAGTACCACACTGGAAGTGGATTGCGTGCGTTTGATACGCAAGATATGCTCCACTTCGCGAGGCCTGCGACTTGGAGAACGTCCCTAAGCTCACGGCCTACTCCGCTTCGCCTCTGACACGATTGGTTTGGTGAATGCATTAATTAATCTTAATTATGACTAATAAAATTTGTTCATCATCCGAATTAGCCGATACTGAACCGAACCCGCCCGGAGGTTCCCCGTGTTCACCACCCTTTCTTTGGGGGGCGATGGTTAGCCCTAAACGAGCCTGCCAGCGTGCCTCAAAAGGGGCGGCAGCTAGACAGAATTCTAATCGACGCTCGCTTCGGCCGGGGAACAAAATGTCCGGCGATCGAACAATCAAACCGAGCACGAATGACGGCGGGTGTGAATGAGCGATTCGCGATGCTGCTGCTGCTGCCGTCTGTCATGGCCGCGAAAGGGGCACCAATTGAGTGATTCGAGGGTTGACAGATCAATTAGTAAGCATGCCGTCGCATACCGGAGACCGGGGTATTAATTGGCGTTAATTAATTTATTTTCATCTGCGTTTGTTTTGCATAAGTGCTCAATTCGATTGTGTTCGGTGCTCGAGCTCGAGGATCAGAAAGTGGCTCGCTGTTGCACGCAGCACGCTTGTCGCCGGGTGATGGGGTAGGTTTGGCGAGTTCGAACTAAACTTAAGGCGATATATCAATAAGGACCATGCTCGTATAGTTTATGCCATCTTTTAAATACATCGTGTGCTTGTCCCATATAAAGCTACTTACGATTTAAACAATTTTCCTAGGAATCAAGCTATTGAACAATTTTAAAATGTGTGGCAGTACGTTGAAGAAGTATTATCCTCGTTTTTTTCTTGGGATCAGACTTATCCTCTTGGTAAGGGCGCTTGTTTTAAGCCATTTTTCAGTCATTATACCATCCAAAACAGACTAATAGCCAATCTTATGTCGTATGTACATCTAAATATATAAATGGAAATCCAATTCATTATGACAAACATTAAAAAAAATCAATAAAACATGATCCAATGATATGAAATTAAACAAGAAATGACATTGGAGCCAAATACAACACATTGCATAAATCTTCGTAAAGACATAACACAAAAAAATATAACTCGAGCAATTGAAAATAATGAATGCCTCAAATTTCAACGTTAAATACTCAATTTTAATGATAGTTATTATATAAAAGAGTTTCAAATAGTATGTCATAATCGAGTCAAAAATTTTATGGTATCCATGTTAAAAAGTGAATATAATATCTATATGTATTAATAGTCCATCAATATTTTTCATAAGAAATATTATTACATTAATGTATACACACGAAACTCGAACAATGATACAAAGAGTACAGTTTTCAATGAAATGAAAAGGACAATTACTTTAAATCAATCATCATCACCTTTTGCTTGTACATTTTATTAGGTAGTTATAAAACAATGTGTGGTTTAATGTTGAAAATGATGGTTAACAAACAAAAGTTAGTGTCAACGGTTCCATTCCGACAAATCGCACAGATCGTATCAAAGATGCCTGTCGAATAGTTCGAAATTGATTTCACTCTTTTGTTTGGTGGGATCAACTAAATATCGTTCACTAAGAATTGCTTAAAATATCAATTCAAACAAGAGAAAACCACCAGCATGAACCTGCTGAGAAAAACGTTGCACACTGTCCATAAACTATTTGCTCTTGTGTAACCTAATTGTACAGCAATTCCCGCATCCACTACACATCCGTCAGCTTCAACACCTCGATCAAACAGGATCAACCCCGTTTTCTTGACGAAAACGAAAACTCTTCCTGCCCAGTCCACCCCAGGAGCGGCGAAGTCTCAAAGGCGAAAGGTTTACGTTTTATTTGATTAATTATTTAACGGATTACGTGCGTTTGATGTGTTTTCACAGACACACGTGCACACATGCACGGCTGGGGCTTAAAATTTCCAACCCAAGCCCAGGGCCTACTTATCCATCGCACCTGGATCAATCGCACCCACCGCCATCGGTTCGGTTCGTGCTCTTTCCGTAATGAAAATCTCTGCCCACCCGGAGAACGAGCATCCCGATCCCGAGTCGAACCCGTGTGAATGTGTGCCCGAGCTGCTGGGTAGCTTTATTGAATTAATAATTTTCCCCCACTGCGCCTGCGGGTACTGCGGGCAGGCTGGAAGTTCTGTTTGATTATTTACATGGCGTTATGGAAGTATCCTTCGTCGGGATCGTCCTCAGCGGAAGCGAGAAACCCCAGCTCGAGAGCGGGAACCACATCTCGAGACTTTCCGACCCACCGATTCAAGATCGTCATGCCGGATTAGTCAGAGCCAACAAGAAACGTGGAAAACGCGCTCGCCGGACCGGGCCTGCATTTACAAGTTTCTCCCTTCTTCGTATGCTAAAACATGTTTTAGCTAATTTGATTTCCCGGCGCCCGGCTTCGGTTCCCAGCCACGGCCGGCCACCAAATGGAATCCGGGAATGCGGAAAATCGGATCCAACACTTGCACGAACAGTGGGCCGGCTACCGACACAGAAGCCACGTTCGCTTTACATGCTCCACCGGGCGAACTTATCCCTCCTTGATTGCACAAACCCATTAGGAGGAGGGTGTCCATTTTCTTCGCCCTGGCTCAATCCAAGCAACCGCAGCCGGCTCACACACATGCACACGCTTGGACACTTGCACACACACACACATACACGTCGGATTTAAAATGCAATTAACCAAATCACCGAGAGCTGACCAGGATTACTGAAATATTGATGAGTGGCCGGTCGGGTTGGCCGGTTTCTGCTGATCGGCTTTCGGACGAGCCGGGTTCTCGAGAGACAGATTCCGTCAGCACCCGAGTGTGTGTTCGATAAATCGTATTTAGCAGGTGATGAAATTAACACCCCCAAAGGAGGCGTCTCGGTATGGCAAGTTCGCCTGTCTGCCTATGTGTGTGCGTGTGTCTGGATTGTGCCATTTAATTAAGGAGCTCGCTTCCGCACACGGTAATTCGATTCCGACTTTGTGTTTGATAATTAAGAGCCCCTTTCTTCGTGCTTGTTTTTAGCACACACACACATGCATACACATTTCACACGGGATTTTGGAAAGCAAAAAAAGTTCCACTCCAGGAGAATCGCATATGAAAAGGAGTGCAAAGGGCACGGAGAGAAGCTAAAATCAAGCCAATTTGATGTTCGAGAAAAAACATGCTTTCCCTAGCGCGGTGTGTGTGCGTGCCTCACCCGAAACGTAATTAAAACATGCTTCTGCCTGCCCACCACCCACTTGCTGGCTTCTCGTTGGTTTGCTTTTGCCGCGCTCGTAATTAGCCACACGTAGCAAACCGGTTCACCGTGCCGTGTTTGAGATAAGAATTAGCAAATTAAACAGCGTAAATTACATCAAAAAGCTTGAGCAGCGCCCTTTCGAAAAAGCTTCCACGTGGCACGCTGCGGGAATGAAAGGAACAGACAGAAAAAAAGCATCACGTTCGCCTCCATTCGTCCTTTGGCTCGAGTAAAATCACGAAACCAAACACTAATATTTCCACAGAAGATTAAACTCTCCCGCCATCCAGCAGCGCTCATCCCGTGTGGTTCATTTAATTTGAATTTGAATTTCAAAAGAATATCAAACGCTCCATTTTCGTCCGCGCGTCATGCCGGTAACGCCGGAACACGGCGTCTCGTTTGACGTTTGCCACCGGTCGGTGTGTGTGTGTGTGTGTGGGTGGGTATGTACCTTAACACCACACCGAAGTTGATTACAAATTCCTCGGAATAACCTTCAACCGAGCAGTTCTCATCAGGCAGATAATTTCCTCGTGGCGTGGGACGTGGATCCGCACCGGATTTTTCCGACCACCCCACGGAGCGCTCCTTTCGAGCGAAAAGTTCGATCCGGAGAGGATTGGATTGTAACGCAATAACGCGCGTCGTGCACTGAAGAGCGAGAACGAGTGTATTCGGCTGCCTCGTGCTGCCGCCGCCGGCAGGATGCTAATTCGATAATTGGAGATAGATTAGCGCTAATGAAATATGATCAAACGAGCAAACGGGGCCTTGTACCGCCGCTTAGACAGTGGAGTTTTGCGCTGATCGATAATTGCGTTAAATATCGGGAGAGAAAACTCATCCGGAAACATTCTGGCTTCTTCCACAGCAATGGCGGATTCCGGCCGGTGCTGGATAATGGACAGCCGAGGACTACGCCGCCGTTGTTTCTGCCTCCGCATCTCGCTTCGCTCAGCTCTCAGTTCAACCCGCCGCTGTTCCCCAGCTTGAAAGGTTAGTATGATTCATTGTAATTCACAAACGTTTTTATGGTACTAAACATTATGAGATGAACGATTTTTATTTTTCGCTTGATCAATCCTAAATTTAGTTTATTCCATTCTTTGAATGAAGTTTTGTTTTCCTTTTTGAATATCTCTCAAACGAAACTATGACAGTACTAAACAGGATGCCAAATACTTTAAGTCTTTAAGTCATATTTTTCACATATTTAAATGTCTACCATTTCCGAGAAAATGTGTACGTTTTACAATCTCAAGTAGCCAATCTCAGATATTAATTATGTCACAATCGATAGAATAACCTGGCAATTTGGTGGTTCTGCATACGTCTAATTGCCGCTAGAAAGGATAGTCTAAAAGTCCGTCACAAGCAAGACTACGCCAGTCTTTACGAGGCAAAAAAAAACATTCAAAAGTACATAATATGTAAATTAACACCTTTACAAAGGATTTAATTGAAAATTGCATTTGCATTTGCATACGAGATCGAAGTTTAGCTCGTTGGATTAGTTGTAATATCGTAGGATGAGCAGGAAATGTGATCGAAACCTACCAACAATGCTAATGATGTTACTAAAAAGTTGTTTAAGATATGAAACATTTCAATTTCAAAATCAATTTCATTTTCAATCAAAAAAATAAGTGACTGTGAAGCAAGTTTGATGAAAACCCGCTAGATAATGGGTAAATGTGTTGAAATATAGTTGAATATATGAACGATTTCTACGATTCCATTCATATGATTTATTACGAACGAGCCACCAAGTCGTCTGAATTTGTTGTCGAAATGTCAGAGGTGTTGGTTCGTGGAAGTCATAAGACTTTTCCAGATTTCAGTTTTTGTTCAATATTACCTCCTATTTATGATTATTCTAAACATGTTCAAAAATGCATTGTGAAAAATATGATTATACTATTTTGAATAAAAAACACGCGAATTTTACGCGAATTAATAAGCTACACTAAGTGTCTATACCAAACATTTGACTATAGAACTAAAGAGCTCTTTAACGATAACTTTAAAAAGTACAATGGAATTTTTAAGTTCATTGATCCAAACAGATCCCTGTTAAACTGTTAGAGATAATTTAATACTTTAAATAATGGAAACATGACAACTCATATATGTCCATTTTGTTTCCTAACTGATACAAGCGGAAGAGATTGGGTTTGATTGTCGTTTTATCGTATGATACGTTACATGAAAAAGAAAATTTGTAATTACTATTTAGAAGTTGAATTAAAATTTAATTTTATGTCCATTTTTAAGACCCTAAACGTGTTGAAATAATGTTAAAGCCAGTATAAAACAATTATAAATTGGGTGAATTGGACTATCGTTATGGCTAATACCACATTCTATAATACTTGGAAGCGTCTCTGAATGATCGATTAAAAGAAAGCACTGAAGTGTCTCGATGTAATAGAAAAAAGTCATTTTTTAAATAACTATACTGAACAATAACTCAATCATAACATGTTTTTCATAGGATTACAACAACTATTAGGTTAAATTTCTCATTACCAATGAGAAGAGTCCTCTCTTAGTCCTAATGAATCTTCCAAAAGCTCTTAGCGATCACCCCAGTTTCTGCTGTTGGTAAAGACGTCGGTATGCGAGAACGTTACGCTCCACTACCACCGACCTGTGCAAAACTCCCATGCAACGCAGACACGAAGACGGAACAAACCACGTGCCCGATAGTGGATGGTGGTGCCGGGCCAAAGTGATGCTAATTAATTATTCACTTGTACACAATATTGATAATTTAAACAGCATCAAATTACACTTTAACGGCATGATTACGGCCCCCTCCACGCGAAAAACGCCCAGCGCTGACTTTCCGCCCCAAAATGAAAGGAACCGCTTTCCACCGGAGTATGTCAGAGGGAGAGCGAGATACGTTGGAAAATTTAATAAACGAAAAGCGAAGGCAATCAGCTGCACCTGCGGTCGTCTTTGCAGACGATTTTGGACCCGTTTTGGGACGCTTCGGGTGTCAGGTTCGTCCGTGCCAATGAGAGAGACAGGGAGAGCGAGAGAGCTGGGAGCCATTTTTCAGGGTGAAGTGTTGCAGGAAAAGCCACAAGATGACGTACAGCCGGGGCGTGCAGCAACCCCCTAAGGTTCAGCACATAGTGCCGATAGTTCAAAGGCAAACGTCTTGCGGTTCCGTTGCCCATTTCGGGCATGTCCCTGCGCACCGAAACGGGTGTAGTTTCCGAGATAAGAAGATTAGTGTATCTGGCCACTTTCGGTAGATGAGGAGCTCGCTTGATTGAAGTGCATCGCACAACAACTTTCCAGGCAGCAGCACGGAAGCATTTCGGTTGCGCCGAACGAACGAAGAACTTACAGCCAGCGCAGCGCACCTCGTCCGTCGCACGTCTTGTAGCGGAATGAATAATTCATCCAGAACGCAGCGCCGTAGCACCTTACCGGTGTCTTTTGTGGATCGCTCATTCGCCGTCGTAACGGGGGTACGAGGCGCAAACTATTACGCGAGTGCGGATAAAGGCGAAGGACGTGAAACATGAACCGTTTCTTCCGAAACGGATGCTTTCCTCACCGTTCAGCCAGTCAAGACGGTGCCCCATCATTCCATCAAATTTCACCACAAGCGAGATGGCAACCCTGCATCTCCCTTACGCCGGCGTTCACCTTTCCGGGGCTGATGTAAAACAATTTTCTTCGTACATTAAAATATAATTTTGATTCACCGCGGAAAAGATTTATGCGCGCGATACTTGAATTAGTCAGGTGCAGTCTAAGTCGACGTGAGGAGCCGGGGAAGATGGCGCGAGATGACAAGACGGTGGGTTGGGTTGGATGCGGATACGAGGGGGCGTTGTACAGAGATTTCACGGTGAAAATGATCCATTACTCGCGAGGGAGCCCGTAACCGTACCGTAAAATCCATCAATATACATTACGTCCATTTCGTAATCAGGTTCGATGGTAATCAGCGGTATGATGCATTACGTACGATAGTGTTTTTTGTTATAGCATTATGCTATATTTCGCTATGGAAGCATACCTCTTCTATCTTTAAGAGAAAAATTGCTTTGTAGGGTCAACTATATCTATTATTTTGAATAACAAAGCTATATGTTGATTAATCATTCGCTATATGTTGTGACAGGTGTTTCTTTCACGCGGTAGTGTTTACTCAAAAACATTCTTAGCAAATCATTATTATGGTCTCTGATGTTAAAAATCACGTCTCCTTTTCACCGCGTTTTTGATAGAAAGCGACGATTTACGGAAATTCCCCTCGATCACTATTAATTCTCGTGCCGGTAATTCTCGTACCAATCGCTTTTGGCTACTTACTTAAGAGTTAGTCACGCGCTCTGAACAGATGGAAGCCTTACTGCCACGCTTAAATTCACCACTGATATTTATGAACACCATATTATATCCGCGTATTGTCTGTTTTTGTTTCATTTATTTATTTTATTGTGGAAATATATGAGTTTTATATAATGTAAGTACTGGTACTGTGTAAAATTAACCCTTAATGCCTTGGATAGAATTTTCATAGCATGAAAATTGCAAAAAGGTCAACTCTTTTTCAGAAGTTCAAATGTTTTAGAAAAATAGCATAACAATAGATACATTAATTAGATACACACGTTCAACTAATTAAGACTTTAGATGAGAATAACAACTCTTTTCAGGGAGGTAACTCACAGTTACTCACCATATTGATTCGAATCGTTTAGTAACTCTTTTGGGAGTCGTTATAATCTAACTCGTTCAGAAGGGAATTAATATTCTTCGCAGGGATCCGTAGGGACACCGAAAAGAGTCATATAGCTTATATATGAGCAGTTAAATCGTTCGTTTCATTACAAAAATGTAACTCACTCACTCACTCACTCAGTACGCCCAACACTAATTTAGACAAGCCAAACTAATTAAATAAAATTAAAACTTTTAAGCACTATGGATTTTTCAGGATTTCATGGATCTTATTGATGGAGACTGTTTCACAGAAGTTATGGAAGATTTATATGCAAAGGAGCTGTCAAAATCCGAATTGGGATGACCGCTAGACAAATCGCACAGTGGGTTAATCGGGAGTTTATAAACTGCATTTAATTAGGGAGATTTTTTTTTCTATTATTCTAAAACTTATGCTGCGAGCACTTGCTGTATTTTCGTGTAACATTCCAAAATTAAGAAATAGATATACAATTTATTTCACAATTAGAATGAATGCTAGATCTGCTAGTATATTGTCGAATGAGATGGGACGTGTATGTAAAATGATATTCTATTCTATGTTTAACAAATGTAACAAAAAAAGAAAGTTGTGTATACTAACAAATTTACATTAAAATTTAATTCATCACACTCGAAGCAATTTGATACAAGTTCAAAAGTTAATCTTTTCTGTTAAATTGTAATTGTCGAAATAAGAATCTTAGATATTCTTTCGACCAAATTCATAAAACACTAATCTAAAGCTCATCTAAAGCATCTTGTCGAGCCTAGTCACTTTAGCTATTAGATTAACTAAAGCTCTGCTTTAAGCTGCGCCATAAGCAGCACCCGGAATGTTCGCTTGCCGAAAGATTTACTTGCGTAACAACTTCGCCAAACGACGATCACATTCCGGTGATGGGGTTCCTTCACCCTTAAATCGCTGTTACTCCCTGTCAACAGGCAGCCGCGTACGACACACACTCTGCCCGAAAGCCTCCAACACGTTGAAGGTTACATGCTTATTTCGAACAAAAGCCGATCCGGTGCAGATGCGACCGGCACCGGCAGAGAAGCTTCCGCTCCGCTCCGGAATCGCCTTTTAATTCGTTTACCAGCGTCAATATCAAGTTAAAACACCCGTAAAAATAAATTTAAATTTCATTACATCCCATACCGGGGGTGTGAGCCAGGATGGCAAGCCGAAGCAGGCGAAAAGCATGCGGTGTAGAAAAAAAAATGGCTCGCCCAAAGGAAGGCAGGGTTCCGTTTTATGTGCCAAAGTTTTACAAAATTTTCTACCACACACATACACACACACACCGTGCTAACTCGATATACGCTCACTTGCCCGACGTTGCCAAATTGGCAACGGGGTGCTGAGCAGTTTTTTTTTTTTGTTTAGAACAAGCCAGGAGGTTCCGGCCCCGGTAAAAAATGGCAGCAGTACGCTCAACACCTGGAGTCTCGTCTTACCTCAAGGTGTGCTCAGCGCTAGGGATGGCCTGGGATACCATCGTCAGTTTAATTTTCACTCAATTTTCACCCCATCAGAGAGTGACACCGTGTCCCGGAGATGGAGACGCACGGCTGCTTGTGGCGACCGTGAGATGGAGGCGCCTGGTCAGCCATGGTGAAATCTCGTTTTGGAGAGTTTTCGGCCATTAAACGAACCGTGCAGCAGTCGCTGACTGGTAGCGAGCCACCCGTGCTACAAAAACAAAGGATCCCACTTTCCTTGGCGCCTTTATAGTCTTACCGTATTCGATTAAAGTTTAATGAGATGACTTTCCCCGGGGGTGATTGTTTAAGTAAATTGAGTTAAATAAAATTAAGCGGATTAGGGCTGGAACAACAGGAAAAAGTAGTAAGATGCAGGATAAGAAGGTCTGTTGACCAATCGCTTCGCCTGCAGCGTGCGGTAACATTGATCGCATATTCGATTACCATTAGCGACAGATAAGAGGATTATTTTACGTGCAACGTTTCCTCATTAGGAGGGTTTTAATTATATTACACATCAAATCACCTAATTTCTTTTAAAACATTTTTTTTCGGTCACCCAGTCTAGAGCGAAAGCTGAAGCTAGATTTATTCCTACCGAGAGCGATCGTTTTGAAGGGTTATTAACAACTTTGTCGTATATGAACACTTTTCAATACTTAAAAAATGTCATTTGATGTCAATATTTAATGTCTAAAATACATTCTAACTAAAACAGATCTTTGAGATACCTTGATAAGCGCAAAAGTTATTCATTTCTAACTTTTTAACTTTAGTTTCCCTCATTAAATCTAACAGAAGGTGGGGTAACTAAGCATAAAAATAAAACCAAAATAAAAGCTATAATATAACGAGTAACATAACATAGTTTATTGGAAAATATTGGATAAAGGTTAGAAATGCCACAGTAATTAACCTTTGGAAATCCATCAAAATAGTTGCTCTCGGTTGGACCCGGTGTAGCACAAATCACGGTAGTTATTGTGTTAAATCTCTTCGCAGAACAACCTTTTCCTAAATTCTCTCGATATTACTACTTTAGGGCTTACTGGACTGATTTGTTGTCCTAAGAATTGTCCTATTCTCATTTCATAACTCCTCGCTGTGAATAATTCTTTTAAACATGATTTTTTTTAATTCTTTAAACTTTTCAACTTTCAAGTTGCAACTTAAGGTTGGTTAAAATTATCCATGACAGTCGAATCTTGAATCAATGCTTGAAGTTTAAAAATAACAACGAAAAATGAAATAAATGACCTCACAATCGCATTATACAAAAAGAGTTCAAAAATAAATCTCTAAAAGTGAAGACTTACGCCATGTTTTCTCTTTTTCGCATAACTAGACTTAGTAAGTACCACCGTAGCAGTACAGTTAACACTTGCTAGAGAAAAAATGAGCTAGATGAGATTTTCTATTTCTTTTTTTTTG
>KB672957.1:87493-114431 GCA_000349145.1 Anopheles dirus
AAGACATTAAAACGTTCCTGTTGTAATCTCATTTGAATATATTATTTAATATTTATCAGGCCAATTTATTTGATAACCATCGTTTGCTAAGCGTTACAATAAACAATCCAATATTTTCATTCTCTCTCCTTCAGCCGCCTTCCCCGGTCTGTGCTCCTGCTGCCCGGTAAAGGCACCCACCACAACCGGATCGTCCGTGTCGCCCACGTGCAGCTCTGCTTCCCCATCATCCGCCGGGTCCCTGTCCGGCTCGGTAGTCGGTGCAGCCTCCGCCGGCTTACCATCCATTGCCAGCTCCGTCGTCAGCGGCGGTCTGCCCGACCCGCGATCATCGTCCGTCGCGGAGCTGCGTCGCAAAGCGCAGGAACACTCGGCCGCCCTGCTACACTCCCTCCAGGCGGCCGCCGCCGCTGGACTCGCCTTCCCCGGGTTTCATCTGCCACCGCTCACGCTCCATTCGGCCCTCAGTGGCGCGGGACGCAAACCGTCGGATTTCATCAGCGATCTGTCCATGCACCACCACCATCACCATCATCATCTGGCGGCGGCCGCAGCAGCCGGAGCGCATCATCTCGGTGGCCATTTGGCGAGCATGCATCACAGCTCGAACAACAACAATAACAGCACAACTGCTAACAACAATAACACCACTGCCACTACCACCACAAACGGTAGTGATAGCCCATCGGAAGGCAGACCGCTGGCGTTGCACACGGATTCTCCGCGATCGCCACGATCGATTGCCAGTGCCGGTCACGAGAAGTCTGATCCGAATGAATAAATAATAGACGATTTTGAGCACAAAAATTGATCCAAATCATGCTAGTGCAAACGTAGCTAACATTTGCGCTATCAATTGTAGACAACTAACGAGCAGATTACATCATATTCAAATATATTGCAACACAAATAAAACAGTCTTCAAATGACAAATAAAATACGTTATATATTAGCTATTACTCAAACGAAGAACCATAATCTAAACACTTAATTAATCGTCTGTAAATTGGAAGTAATAATGCTAAATCAAAAGACGATGCCGAGGCCTCTCTTGTCAAGAAAGAAGGTGCTAACACAATACGGAAAGCCGACGAAAGGAACGTTCTAGCAAGGCGTTTATGCATGCACTCCGCAGCAATGTATTTCGCACCGTGTTAACGCTAGTGATGAAATAAGTAATTAAATGCCGTAGCGTGCAGACAATTGTATAAAAAGATTCAAACGCAGTATTCATTAGCAATAATCGTAGACGTTTAACAAAATATCGAGAGGAACGAATCTCTTGGCAAGGGGGTGGGGTGCGAGTTGTGCCGATTTGATTCAATCGAACCCCACTAAAACCCTCCCCTAATGATATCTAAACATTACGGTCGAAACTACATAGGGACGCATGTTTTGCAATTAAAAACTAATAAACAAAAACACACGATAAAAATACTTAAAATAATGTTGAGAAAAAAAAACAGAAATAGCCCAGGAAGGGAGCAAACGTCAGTGTTTCGAGTGTGGTAGCAATATTCTTATCTTATCACTTCACTTCGACATTAAAAAAGCAAGAAAGTTAGCGTTTGATTACATTACGTGCAAGAAATAAAACTAAGCAAATAGTTATACATTGTACATTAGAGGGTAGATTACAAAATAACGCCCCATCACGAGCACAGCGCATAAATTCTGAGGGCGATGTAAATTGACAACAAATATTTCTTTTTCCAGTTCGTTATCAGAATAAAGGAAACAATAAAAAGCTAATTAAAATTGAAATGAAACAAACACTTACGGGTAGTTTTGTTATTGATGAGCAAAATCTCTTCTGTGAGGTACATCACATTTAAGGTCATTATATATCACATATGGTTGGGAGGTGCTCGTATTGTCATGTACGCAAGCGCAAGATCATGCCCACGACAGGTTGTGAGTTCAAATCACAACTGGAGGAATCTGAGAAATGACAGGCCTAGACCTGTTGAGGTTGTTGTGCCAAGAAAGAAGAAGATACTCCAATAGTTTCTCTCCGTGATCAACACATCAAATATCACCACAGATGTGAGTAAATAACTTCAGTGTAGAGCGAAACATACGTGTATGAAATGCATCATTCAATGATTGAGTTTATTAAAAAGGTAAGTCATGTAGTGAAGTGCAGTTCAACGGTTTGAAAGATTGCGGGAAAACCGTTCGCCTAAAATGAAGTAAACAATTGTACTCCCAAGACTCCATTATCTTACTTCACAACCATTCGCTTGCTAGCGTGCTATACACGCTGAATACGTTTATACGCGCTAGTTACGTACTTCTCCCTAGCTTCTTGACTGAGCTTGTGAAATCATGTGCCGCGATTGTGATATCAACTGAGAACGTTGCCTTAAACGTGATAACACTGGAATATCAACTGACGTAGTATTCTTGCCTTATCATCTGTAAAACCCTGTATTTAAAAAAATAATAAAATTTTCATATTTTTTTAAATTAACCGACTTTTTTACAACTTCAGTCATCAAATCGTTCCGATTCTTCTAGCACATCGATTTAATACAGGATACGAAAAAGATATAAAATAGTTTAGAATTACCTTCCCAATCTAAAAGAAATCAATTTGACCGACCGAACATGATCTTTTTATTAAAAAACAGTAACAATAAAACAGTAAACGAAAACAAAAAGTTTGCTGTTAAATAACAATGTGCACTTGAACGTATTTCTATCAGAATATTAGATTCAGTTTTTGAAGAAGATTGGTTTGAATTTTTTTAATTGAAATATGAAGAAAAACACACATAACTTATTTGTACCATTTTTATTTTATCATTTTTAAAGTGAACGTGATCAATATTGCTTATATAACACATACTTTTCACTATTAAATTAGTTGATAAGAAAACTTTAACGGATATGTTTAATGTTTTTTTTATAAAGTTATAAATAAATATCTTACATTAGATCTTGCAATGTTACATCCTTTCGCACGGCATTATTGAAGCCTTCCTTGTAGCGGTACCAGATGGGACTCTTTACAATAGCATCGGTTCCACCTAAAACAGTGAGAAATTGTACATAAAACATTAGTATTTATTGTGTTGCTACAAACTTTCAATAATATGTTCAAAATCAAAACAATAAATTTAATGTACACACGCCATGAACTCCACAACTCCATTCCACTAACTTCAAAACAAAGCATCTCGAAATGAAGCTCTGGGAAGAAAAAAAAACTTGCTGCGAACAAAACACTGACCCCGCACCGGGAATCCTATCTATATTTCGCCTCTAACGATCGCCAGACACATAAACAATTTGATTTGTCACACGTTCAAACTTACCCTCCTTCACCGAGAGCGCCGTTTCCTTCGTGCAGATCCGCCCGAAAAAGTCTTTTGAAACCTGTGGGGGGAAAAACGGAGAGAAGAGCAAAGGATTGAGACAAATCGGGCAAAGATTGCAGAGAAGGTCATCGTGCACGACGACAGCGTTGGTCCACTCGATATGAACACTTTATATTTTCGACAGAGCACAACAAAAAAGAAGAGCGAGGAAAAGAAGAGAGCATATGGAGCTTTGGTTTTCTTTCGGTCCCATCCCATACCCACCACGGGAACAATGGGCGACCGGACAGTTCAATCGACCTCTCTCTCTCTGTTTCGGAACCATTTGTTTCCCGAGGGGATTGAAGTAAGTTATCGCAAATTGACGTATAATTTGAACTTAAACAATATAAATGGCACTGTCCAATCAGGAGGAGGACCTGTTCATGCTCAAGTTGTTGCTTGTTTTGGGAGCACTCTATCAGTTTGGTAGATACATTCTATTCGTTCTTGGAAGCGCGACTGTCACAATACGTGATTTATCGAAAAAACATTCTCCCGATAACATAATCTTCGAATTTAACAACCCATATGATAAGGCTAGATATGATTTCTTTCTCTAAAAAGCTAAGAACACTGTCATACTAAAAGAATAAGGAGAAAGCAGTGTCACATTGCGATGTAAGGTGTACCAGCATAGGAAGAAACATCACATAGCACTAATACGTTATTGGTCTATCTACCAACAACAAAGATGGTGAAGATGATGAAAAGTCCCATTTATTTTGAAACATCGAAGTGCATTTTCAAGAGCTCAACGAGTCATTAACATTGAACATTATGGTATTCCATAGTATCCTTTCCTATCCATAGCCGCGCTATGGCTAGAACCATTGATTGGGATTACTTTCTTGCTTATCATGCGCCAAAAAACTTTGCAACAACTATTGTTTGGCCAATGAGGGTTTTTAGCTAATCAAAAATCCATGTTCATGCGTCTAAGGAAATGTTTGCCCTCCGTCTGATCATCTCAGTCTGGGCCTACCACGCTTCCTCTGTCCATGTACCAGGTGTATAAGTTGAAAAAGTCCGGCTTTATGACGAAAAAAAACCGTTTCAGTAAAAACTAGAACATCTTATTTAATCAAAGTAGTACCCGTTTGTTTTTATAAATTTCTCCCATCTCTCAGGCATATTATGAACCCCATTCCAATACAACTGTTTGGGCTTCGATGAAAACCATTCTCCGACCCTTTTTTGGACATCTTCATATTCGGAGAAGCGTTGCTCTGAAAGTCCATGGCCCATAGAAGCAACCAGGTTGGATAATCTGTTGGAGCCAGATCTAGGGAGTAAGGCGGGTGTGACAGAATCTGGTCTCCTCTACGACTTTAGCCTTGTGCGCCGGTGCATTGTCATGTTGCAATATCACTTTACCTTGTCTTCGGGCCCATTGCGGTCTTTTTTTCATTAATGAAGAATTCAAATTCACTATTTGTGGTTGGTAACGAGAGGTATTCACCGTTTCACCTTGTTTTAATAGTTCGTGGTACACCACTCCCTCATGGTCCCACCACACACAGAGCATCGTCTTTCGGCCGAAACGATTTGGTCTTGTTGCAGAGGGTGCGGCTTCATCAGGTGAAAGCCATGATTTTTTTATTCTTAGGATTTTCAAAATAAATCCACTTCTCATCACCAGTGGCTATTCGATGCAAAAATGACTTTCTGTGCAATCGCTGAAGATGCATTTCACAAACGACTTTGCGATGCTCCATCTGCCTTTGGGAAACCCAATTTCCAAGCTTCTGGATCTTTCCCATGGATTTCTAACGTTGGCTAATCGAAACTTGCGTCAAATTTAAAGCTTTCACCAACTTTTGCTGAATTTGGCTAGGGTCTGCATCCAACAGCTCTTGCAATTCCCCGTCATCAAACTTTTGCGATGCTCCTGGGCGGTCCTTGTCCTTGATATCACCACTCTTGAATTGCCGATACCACTTCTCACATGTTTTTACAAATGGAGCATGTACACCATAAGCTTCAAACAGTAAACGATGTGCTTCGACAGCTTTTTTCTTCAAATGAAAACACAAAAGCAGCGAATGCCGCAAATGCTCATAATTTGGAACGAAACTCGGCATACTGATACACAATAATGATATTACGTTTTTGGCGGAATGCAACTGATAAATGTTGAAGCCAAATGTCAAACGAAAAAATGACATATCAGACAAACTGATCCAATGAATATGAACCGGCAAAAAATGACAATCATTCCAACCGGACATTTTCAACTTATACACCTGGTAAACGACATAAAAGGACTTTTCGGGCTGGGTCGTCCGGTGTCATTCTACTGACATAACCAGGCCACAAGAACCTGTCGAGTCGAATGTCCTGCACAGTAGTAAGGTCATCGTATAGCTTATAGAGCTCGTCAGTGTAGCGGCTGTATTGTCCTTTCACACATACGGGACCAGCAATATGTTATTGCAAAATTTGCCTCACATGCGCAGCTGTAGAAACTGTCATAGCGATTGCTGCCACGCCTGTTTTGTCCACCTTTCCATAGCCAACGAATCTCTTGTATTGCTACGAGGTCTATACTCAGTGTTGCTATGACATCGTCGGAGTACGTACGATCCATGAGCCAATAATCTTAGTAGTCCGAAAACTAAGCCATAGGCCGGTACCGATAGATCCAATCCGAATTTCATGATTTCATTTTAAAAAAATCGAACGCACAGGTTCAATACACCGTATCACTATTTATTACTATCTTCCCAGTATTTGAAAGAAGATCTTCTTTTTGACAACCCAATATTTTCCACCCCGGTCCGACACTCCATATAGGAAGGCCAATTCTTCGGTTCAGGTAGACTTTCTCTCGTCCTAGACATGAGTTATAACTTCCACTACCAGGACAGATCATTTATCCAGCGCACATTAAATAAAAGGAAACCGATGCGCTACCAGCTACCAAAAACCCATCCATTCGACGAAGCGCGCGCGTTAAACACTGTTATTCGCTTCGTGCTACCACGCTTATATTGCCAATCCCATCCACATCCACATCCACAGGCCGAGGCGTACCGGGCGCGGAGGCATCTACATCGTTAAGATGCAATAAAAATAAATCAACTGAATTTCCCTTCGTTTGGGTTTCCGTTACTCGGAAAATTGTTTAACACACTGAATTACGTACGTCGAGTGCGGCATTTTCGACCTCGTCGGTTTCGGTTTTTGGGTTGTGTTATTATGTGCCGCCTGTACACAGGCCCCTCCTGCAGACATGTTGCGTGATTTGAGGACCGCCGGACCGCTTATTGCTCCGATTTTTGCACACAGCGAACCATCCGGCTTCCGGTCGGATCGGGTGTGCGAAGGAGGAAGCGAAAGAAGGTTCCCCATCGTGTCGGTGGCGATGCCTTCCCACACGGAGAAAGCCGAACAGCCCTGATAAAAAACGGAAGTCCAGCAGCACGGGCAAGGGATGATTACTTTTATTGCCTCTTTATGGTCCGCCCCGCAACTAGCCTGGATTCTTGGCGATGATGATGATGATGATGATGATAGAGGCATTGAAGGTGGTGGTGGCGGTGGCGGCGGCCGTAGTATACAGAATGATCAGGTTGGAAATGTACTCCATGCGAGTAAGGAGGATAGGAAAGATTGGCTTTCTAAAAACCCCTTCTCTACACTCTAATGCATCCGCTCCCGGAACGACTAAGCGATCGATTGAGTTGATGTTTATCTTGCGATTTCACGGATCTCGCAAAAATGGCCATAAAAAGCAAACCTCTTCGCCGGAGAAGATTTGTGCGGATCTCGTAAGGATATGAGGGCAAATACCGAGCCGGGGGGAATCACACATACGAAAATGGATTGCAAAACTGTCGGAATTGTGTTAGGCAGTTAAAACAAGTTAGTGGAAATTTGATAAGTAACAACGAAAGGTTGTGGTTGTGCAATCGAAACTCCATATAGAAACCCGTCATACAACCAAACCGCCCAGTGCCGAAGCGTTTCCGTATATGAAATTACACATATAAAGACATCCTTAACGATCCCGACACCGTCAAAAAATGGACCCTGACCACTCAAACGACCCGGACACTTCCGTCGCAAGCAAACACGACCATTCAAACGCAAACACACACATACGCGTTGAAAAGAAATCTCGCCCGGACGTGGACACTAGAAGATTTACGTTCTACGGACGTTGATTCTTCTATTGCATCTCGCCGTTTTTTTGTTCGCTTCTTCCTGCCTTCAGCACCGACTCCTCCGTGGGCAGCAGCAGCGTGAACGAAGTAAGTGCTAGGCAAACTCACCGGGTGGCCGCCGAGTCCTTGGCAGAGAGTCCATTCGGAGCGCTCCCGGACCGTGCGGACAGCGGAAAAACGTTTCAACGCCGGGGTTCGCGTTCGTTACATGGGGAATAATATAATATTCTCTATCTTCACGGAACAACGATTACGATGGCCCGACCCGATGGCGACGCGGGAAGGCCCCGCCTGCTTGCCGTAAAAGAAATCCCATCCCCGGCTCGCTCATCGCAGGCTAAATGATCTTATTTTTATTAGGCATTCAGTGAACGTAAATGTATGCTTCGCTTGACCGATCTGCGCTGTACGTACGGAGGAGAGGAGGAATAAGGCATCACACCACACCAATCCTTCCGGTCCGGGCAGAACGGTCTTGCTGCTTGGAGGGGCCAGTAAGCAGGCAAGCAACAACAGAAAAAAACACACTCCGCTCACATTGGGTCACTGGCAAATAATAAATCCTCTAATGGCATCCGGTTCGGTTGCGGGCGCAGGACACGCGTAGCATGCAAACGAGCGCGACGTGGGTTCACACGCTGTGAAGCAAACGATGTTATGCATTAGCAGTTGATCGGGAAAATGCGCGAACTAAACGTACCCAATTCGGTGCAATCACTGATGGATTAAGCCGAAAATGAAGGATAATCAATCTGGCCATCGGTAGAGTGCGGCGAACAATTGCAATCATGCAGATCACGAATTTTGATGTGTAATAAAACACGACGTGCGATGGCGCGTGGTTCACTGCATATGGATTACTGTCGGTATTAGCATAATGAGCACGCGAATGAATAAATAAAATGATCCGACCATTTCACCAGTGTTGATTTGTTAGTTGAATAAGGCACGCAAAGTATGTATAGTTGAATAAAAAATATCTCTAATTTTTACTGTACACGATCGTTAATATCATTTCAATTCAATGATATTCTCGCCTCAAATTCATTATAATATTATTATGAAAAGTCTCATCTATTCGACTAATTGCTTTGGGTAGGAATTATGATTAGCTTTTTTTTTAAACATTACACGACTCATGTAATTTCTGTTAAGTGCATATTCATATGTTTGTTACGAAAAATCGGTTCCATTCGATATAATATAAAATAACATGAAATCAATTTCGACGATCTTTATCTAGTCTGTCTGCTGTCTGTGACGCTGAAGATTTCTGTACAAATTTTATATTCTACACTTATCACATCTTGCGTGCGTCTCTAAAATAAGTTGTCACATTATTTAAATTTCAAATTAACTCCAGTTTGTAAATATATCGTTACGAGACATACAAATCACGATCTCATCGAAATATTTATCTCGTTATCGCTACAAATCTTAATGAGCTTTGTTCGCAGATGTTGCTTTAGTATGTGAATAACAAACGCTATGCTAGAATCCGAAACAATCAATCAATGTGCAACGATTTCGTCAGGATCGAAATTGGTCAGTTTGATTTAACTAGACGCTTTTCGCCACTGATTTTCCAACTATCAATTCATTTTGCACTAATGGCCAGAAACTATCCGAGTTGACATTGGAGTTTTTTTTTCGTCAAACCCTTTCTGCTATCGCTTTAGGCAGGGCTCTATGAACCGTCGAACAGGACATCGAACAAGACAAACATCAAATCCAAGTAATCCATGCCATACAAACGAGACATCGAATGAAACATTTATTTTTTTATCTGGCATGTCTGATGCACACCTTGAAACCTTATACACTTTGCAGTTTAATCCTGTTAATTATCAGGAGGCGGCTATTAGCGGCTGTGTGTGTGTTTGTATGTTTACATTCGTCAAATTTGGATAGTACACACGACAGTGTCGTGTTTGTCGTGTTTGTCCGACGCTTCATAGAGCCCTGCCTCAGTTGTTCATTCAACAGAAATACAACAGAAAACAGAAAAACAACAAAAATAGAACATTAAAAGGTACGTGAACCAATTTTGCAGATAAGACATGGCTTTCTCTACAATACAGTCAAATTTGAGATTGTCAGAAGGATTATTGAAAACATGGGGCATCCAATGTAATAGAGGCATTAGCAGATAAGGAGGAAAAGAACTGGGAAGAAATGCCCTGAAAATCAAACTGGCTGCCAATGCACTGAGGCACTACGGCTATCTTCGACACCAATCGTATTGCAGTATTGTAAAATTTCTAATGTTATTCATCCCATTTTCATTTTCTACTTGTTTTAAGGTAGCGCAAAATGATGAAGATTGTTTTGTAGCGCAAAGCGATGTAGATTAATCAATCTGAATATAATGTATTATATTGATATCCATTCACACCGTTGCACGAGGAGCATTCCAGAGAAGATATTCTTATATAAAATCGTATCAAATAGTTTATAATTTGGCAATAGACAAATTCCATACAAAAATTCTTGAATAAACGACGAAAATTCAGTTAGAAAACGAATACGGCATGTCCACCAACTTCCGAATGTCCTGTGATTCGATATAGAATTCATGAGTTTTCATTAGTTCCTCTTTAGTCCCTCAGAAGCCGGAAAACTGTTAAAACCTCAACTCAAGTGCAAATAGTCTTATCCATTACGCATCTAAAATAGAGTACTATAAATCGCATCTGATGCAAACTGAAAACACCGGAACTGACTCCCACAAAACCAACAAAACTCTGCGCACGGAAAACACCAATGATAAAGTGATAAGCTGAAAAAAGGGATGAAAAAGGGGTAGCGCTGGTTCGCCGGGAATGTATGCAATCAATCTGAATAATAAAAAATATATCTCAAATTGATCCTTGATGACATAACTCTAAATTACCCTCGTTTTCGGTGTTGTTTTTTTTTTCTCCTCAAATTCGTATCCAACGAGTAGTTGAGCTGCTTCCTCCTAGTTGTTTTCCTTCCCTGTCAGTTGCAAACGAAAGTTCTCTACAGCGTGAAGAAGAGAAGCGATCCCGATGTTATCTGCTTACAAGTGTGCAGATCCTTTGTGGAAGCATTCCTACACACACACATCCACACACTCGCAAGCGACGAAACTCGTCCCAAACATATCATCCAAAGATGCGAATACCCCCCAAAATGGACGTAATGGAAAGGAAGCGAAAGGAGGTGGCAAATGTATCGAAAATTGTGTACAATTTTTCATTCCTCGCATCCATACGCCGTCCCACCGAATGCGGCGGTCCTTCACGCAAAGGCGCCATGTTTCTACGCGCGGATGCTCCTGCTGGCGCACATGCCGGCAAAGGAGTTGATCGATTCTGTCTCCTCCAGTGCAGCGCACATATCCCGAGCACAACCCAGGCGATGGGCTGGCGGTGGGAGGTATTATATTGAATGCTTTATTTTATTTATTTTGCTGCATCACACCCACCACCACCACACCACCACGGGTGAGTGCTTCGTTTTTATTTGCTCAGACGGGGGTGAGATAGGGCGGGGCGGGGTATGGAATATCATATCTAACCCGACGCACACGACGTTCTTTTCCCCATATCGCTGCGGTCCCCAGGGGTGAATGGGCGCAAGTTTTTCGGGCACACCTTCCTATTCGTGGCATGCGCGCCCGCCCGGGGAAATTGATGCGAATTTCCAAGGATAAATCGGTCACTAAGAAGGAAGGAACACACGGCAAACTCACGGAGGGGTGGAATCCACTATAAGGATTGGGCGAGAGAAAAATCACTCCCCGTGCGTTCCCTAACTTATATTGGCAAAACTACCGAGCAGATCTTCCCGCGTACAGCGTTCGTGGGGAGCGAGAGCACATTGGCCTAAAAATTCAACGACCTGAATCGATATTGGTCATACTCGCGTGTGAACCTAATACGGTGAGCAGTTGTTTGTCGAATAAAGAAGCAATTGGGATTCTTTCACCTGCAGATTGAAGTTATAAATTGAACGAGAAATCTTGTAGAAATTGAAAACATTGCAATAAAGGATGGATGAGTGGGTTGAGTTTGTAAAATCACCAATTCTGCATTGGTCTGCCATGATCAACATATCAGCGTAAGCATCGCAAATGCGAAGTATTAGATTATGCATGTTAGTTTAAAATAAAGTATATTCTGTTCTCAAACCATTATTCCTTACATGTTTAGCAAGTAACACAGGCAAAGTGAATAGGAGTTTGCAGCTATTGTTCAAATTTAGATGGAATTCTTGATGGAAGCACACGAAAGCGCGATATTCGATAGAATAATCAATCAATGTATGGAAATATGATACGTAATACACATGCTAACGGACACCGAATCGCCCAGAGGGGGTAAAATCGCAGAAATTGTTGTGAAATTGTCAATTCATCGACATGTGCTTTCTTTTGAAGCATGTCGATAATTCTTGTTTGTGTGTTAGACATGTGAGCACCTTTTTGGTCCAGCGCGATGTGAATGTAATGCGAAAATTTAGTTAAAAAGTTTTTACTTTATAGTAGTATTTTTTTGTTTATGAACATTGTTGGTACTGCACATTGTTTCTGTTTAAATAAAAACAACCTAATTTGGCAATTTTTACGATTTGCCGATGGATTTTCAGGAAACGTGAATTGAATGTCTAGGAAATAGGAATTCTATTCTCTCGTTCGGTTTGTTGACAAGATTTTTGTCTTGTTTCTATGTTCATATACATGACGGAGAATTATAGGATTACTTGAAAATAATTGGAGTATGTAAGGGATTCATTCCAGAGAAAAGCTTGTTTGAAGGATATATATATTTAATTGCGTTGTACACGGAATAGTTGGATGTAAGTGGCAAACCCGAAAAATATCAAGCAAATGCATAAGAAAAAAGGAAGGAAATATGTAGTTTAGTTAGCCCGAGAACAACAATATGTCAATGCGTTACACAAGCAAAAAACAATATATTTGTTCTACTGCCATTTCAAACAAACGTTGATGCAATCTCAAACTCATCAAATTCATGATCAGGAAAGCTCGAGCCCACTCGGTCGCATCGCGAAAAACCTCATCATCATCCTTAAACAATAATAATACGGAATTTTCATACTCCAACCAACCAAATTGTGCAAACGGTTTGATTCCAATTTCATTGTACCTTGACGTGAGTGCTTGCTTGCTTGCTTCCATCGCCGTCGAGCCCGGCTGATGGCGAAACGCTTTCCAACGCGACTAACGGCTCGAACAACGATTGATTGCACTCAATTTTCAATCATCTTTTCCATATAAATTGAACCAGGTAATAGATTTTATGACGCTTTTTTCTCTCGCTCGTTCTCTCTTTCGCTCTCTTTCTCCTTTGTGCTAGACGGCACGTCAAATCCCAACAACCAGGCACCGTACACACATTTGAATGATAATGCAGCGCCGAAATGGAGTTTCACTTACCACTTGCTTCGTTTTCTGCACAATTTGCTTCGGCTTCAGCGTACGCAGGTGGTTCGGCAGCTCGGGCGACGACTTTTGGGCCCCCTTCGATGATGCTCTGCCGGCACCGGCACCGGTTACCGGTGGTGCGGCATTCTCTTTCCGGCCACCTTTGCCGGTCGACTTGGAACTGCCGGAGGAACCGGCAACCGTTCGCCCGTCCCGTCCTCCACCCTCCACCAGCAGCTTCGGTTGGGCACGACGCATCTGCTCCAGCTCGACCTCGCGCGCTACGATCTGCTTGCCGAAGTAGGTGGCGCCCTGGGGACCCGCGGTTCCGCTGAAGCAGCACAACTGATCGAGATCCGGATTCAGCTGGTACTGGTAGGTGCCTTCGGGCGTTTTCAGCTGGATGTAGTTCAGCCCGAAGTCTGCCATCACCGCGACCGTGTGCGTGAGGTCGGACTTTTCTCTGGAAGAAAGCACCGAAGAAAGCAATCAACAGCTTGCATGACGCGGAAACGCGACGGATGTGCAAAGTTGACGATCAACTCACTTCTGGGAAAGCAGCTGCAGCGAAACGGATCGCAGCGACGGATTAATTACGCGCTTCAGCATCGGTATCGTATCGATAAGGACGGTCGCCCCGTCACCGATGCCTTTCAGGTGGGCCGACAGTCCCTTCCGCAGCCCGGTGAGGATTAGCTTCGTGCTGGCTAGCTTTTGCGAATGCTGCAAAGAGAGAGAGAGGCGGGGAGAGGCATCGAATTAGAATTATTTCCTAACATTTGAGCATGAACGAAGGCAAGATTCATCCAAATTCACATTAAAAGTAAATATAATTGCCATCGCAACGAGCAAACCTTCCGTTACGGTCCGTGGCAAATCACGGAAGCAGAAACGCGCAGCCCACCTCGAAAATAGAGAGAAAAGGCAAAATTATATAAATTTTCCAACACAATTTTGTGCTTTCTGCCTTTCTGATCCTCCCTTTTCCATTAGCGGACAAACCCGATCATACCGGCGGCGCTCCGCGCGGTAGGGACGGCCCTTAATAGAGCAGCAAAAACCGAACCGAATAAAAGCGGAAATCTGTGAGAAACATTCCATCCCTTCCACAGGGCTCATTTTCATGATCGCCTCCTGAGGCCCCGGGCGCACTCATAAAAAAAGAGCACAAACATCGCACGGCGCGGGTGGGGTTTGAGATACAAAAAATTAAAGGGTAAATGAATATTGAATAATTAATAGAATCATTTCATGAAAAACACACGCCCAACCCAGAGAAAGAACAAAAAACACGCGCGGAAAGGGAGCGCAAAAGATTTCTTTCAAGCGCGTCCCTTCGATCGGGGTCGGGTCGCGTTTCAGCGAGCCCGTGTGTGTTTGTTTGCCAGCCTCTACTCCAAATTCACCCGAAAGAGGCAAAGGCGCCAAGCGCTGGCCGAGATTCGGGTTCGGTGGATTAATTTCCCGCTTTTCCTGGTACACGAAAGTACATCCTAAACAGGGAAAGCAAAAATGGCTACACCGAACACAACGAAAGGCGTCGCCCTCAACCAATTCCCCACAGTGATGGTGACGAAGATGTGCATCGGAAAGCGTTTTTTTTTTGTATTGCTGCTTCATTTGCTGCTTTTCGGTTTCAAAATTTGTCAACCGTGATGAAGGGCCGGGGTGCTTCAAAATGCGACACGTTTCAATACCCCGCAGCGGGCACAATCTTGTCTCGTTGACACCATCTCTTGCGGCGATGAATGCACGTGATGCACCTTGAGGAACTCCTTCCCAAAAGCGGATCTCATTAGAGTAACAGGTTCTCCAAAATGGAGACACTGGGCACCACCACTGCCACACACTTGCCTACAAAATTGCAATAATGAAGGCTAAAAGGCGTTTGATGGATTTCGTTGGTCCCATTTTTTGCTCTATTTCGAAGCACAACGTACACGAGCTACATAATTATGAGCTCAATTAGAACCGTGGGAGATACCGGCACCGGATAGGGTTTCTAATACTTCAACGTTCTCCCGCCACCTTCACGGGCACATCTGCGTACCGAGCCTCGTCTCCACGAAGCGTTTGCACGGAAAACCGCATTATAACCGTTATTTACTTATCCACGTTCGGAGGCTTAGGTACTGGTTTTCTAATTATCTCTTCAGCCTCGAGAGAAACCTCGACTCAATGCACGGGCACACCATATTACGGTGTGCCACGGGTAAAATGCATTCCCGCAACGCATCCACTACGACCTGCGAGAAAGAGATAGAGAGAGAGAGATAAGTTCGCCCCCCTGTTCCCATACTTGGAGCTATTTTCCGTGTCAACATCGTCGCTTTCAGGCTACACCTTGGAGGTCTCCCTTCTGTAATCCTTCAACTAAACCCCTCCTGTGCTCTCCTTGTGGACCAGAAACCCGAATGGAACTCTTCATCACACCAGCCAAAAGAGAGTGAGAGAGAAAAAAACCGTTTCCACCGCGATAGAAAAGCAGACCCGTGCAACCACACCAAAGTACAAAAAGAATTATTTAAAATGGTGTAAATTATGTTTAAACTGTGTGTATTCTATTAACCAGTGGGTTACACCGGGTTCGCCCACGACAGAACCTTGGATGCATTCCTTTCGTTTAGCGCGTGGGAATGGGGGAATAGTCTGCGCTTCTGTGCCCGAGGCCATGCTTTCTGCAAAACGTGACGATGATCCGCGCTCCTTCGGAATGAAAAGCTCGACGCACGTCGGGTGACCGTAATAATGTCGATAGTACGGGCGCCCGGGGTGGATGGGGTTTCTACTTGGTGACACCATCTCGGTGGTGTCCGGGTATGCCGTTGGATGCGAGCCGGAACTGCTTCAATTGACACCGTGACATTATGTTGAGAGCGTGTTTTTCTGCTCTCCGCCAGTTGGTTGCTCGTTAGCGTTTGACCGTTAGCATAAAAGGGGCGCGATGGCACAGTGATTCACCAGTTATACTTCAAAATGGACAAAATATATAGTTTTAATCAATGTTTGAATTTTGCCCAAGATATAATTCATCATTTGATAGCAACAATTCAGGTTTAAGCTGTATTCCATACAAATATTATTTTTTAAGGCCGTCGCTAAATAAGAAACATATTTTTCTATTCCAAACCCATTGTCTTGCTAGTCCAGAAAATGTATATAAAGACTTCTCCGTTCTTGCCTTACCAATATTCCTTTATTACAAATATTTAACAAATATCATCATAAAAATTGATGAAAAATAAAACAATTTACCAAATTACATCAGAAAGGATTAAAGTGTTTTAGAAAGCCGAACAAAGTAGCATTAAAAACCTTTCTGTTATAAGAACAAATAGGAGATTCAACATTCAAGAACTTGCTAGGTATATCTGGATGTAGTTTGTTTTGTATGAAACTTGATATCGAACATATTCTAAATTGGCTATTTATTTCATAATGTTGATTTTTGTGTAGCCAATGCAATGCAATTCATTTGGTAAAGTTCAATTATATAAGAATTTTTTTATAAAATAAAAAAAAATATTTAAGTAACAAATTATTATGGAAAAAAACAATTATGTTTTTCCAGATTTTAAGTTTTTCCAATGTTGACAAAAAAATAAATCACATCTTACCAAATTGCCATTTAATTATCTTTTAATTACTTTTCTACTGCTTTCTTTATAGTAAATTTAAATAGTCAATCAATCTGGCTAGACATGTCACAAATATAAATGTAGTGAAGCAAATACTACGAGGAGATTATTCTGACGCAGAACGTAAAAAGCATGCCCACTGTTCACCATACACCTAAGCACGAACCTACGCCCTCTTCGCAAATTGTTGCCATACGAAATTAGAGATTCCTATTTAGATTGCATCCTTGACGGAATACCCACGCATCCAGCGTCACACAATGAGCACGGATAAGCCGGCGTGTAATTGATAAAACGCCAGCACATTTTGTCGTCCATCCGACGCCACCTTGCGATCCTTGCGTGTTTGTGTCGGGAAGCGGGAAGTTCTGTTATTTTTAGCGAAACATTTTTTAATTGCAACGTGGCACAAAACGTGCATACAGCTTTTCAGAGCCTTTCATTCTCGCTCGGAATCGTCGTAATAGAAAGCGTAATTTTATCTTGGCCCACTATTTCACCAACCACCGCCGTTAACCGAACGCGACGGATCCCACCTACTTACCTCGAAACCCTTGCTGGGAAAATTGAGTTTCGGCCAGGCCAGTGTGGCAAACAGGTAGTGCCACATGACGAACGCGTACGCCAGATAGGGATAGATGGCGTAGTTCTGCAGCTGGTTTATGGTGCGCTGCAATCGATCGTTGAAGCTGAACCACTCCGTTGCCTCCGCCACGCCGCACATGTCCGCGTCGGGCATTTTCTGGTGGAGATAGTTTTCGTGCACACCCTGCGTTAACCGCTCGTAGTCCCCGGCCATCGTGACCACCTGCAGCACGTTGGACATTCGCGTCGTGGCTGACATGTCGGTAAGGGTGACCATTTCCGTCACCGCTGCCGTGGGATCCTGTGTGATAGTTTTCTTCGGACGTTGTATCTGCGAAAGGTACGAGAAGATCAATTGTTTGTAGCTATTGTTTCACTATAGAAAAAAGAGGTTTAGAGTTTATCAAAAGCAAAGCACTACATCGAGAAATAGCAGTTACGCTTACACTTACATTACACGTATTTATTTGACAATTGTGTTCCTTAAATTTGCCAACTCTAAATCATGGACTCTGACTACATCGATGGGTTGTATTTGTGAGATCTCCTCCTATTCATGTGCAAAATACTTATACAGGACCGATTCCAGAACCGAGGATTCTCAACCGATCTTCAAGATATATTGTCGTTTATGGCTAATTTTATGCGAACTTTTCTATTTTTTTTTTTTTTTTGCAAAGTTTCATGATCAATTTATATTGAAATTGTTCCTTTTCCAGTTAGCTTTGCTTTAATCTATTTAACATACTGCCCAATCTTAAATTCTTTACACCGCCATAACAAGAATAGTAATGCAGAACGTTATAAAAGTTCGAACAGATCTACAAAGTTTGTTTTGCATACACGTACATTGCGTCAATCCATGAAAAATAGTTTTTAAAGGGCTGCACAATTAAATTAAAGTAGCAAATGAATTCTACCAATAGGAAATCGCTAGGGAATACCATTTTTGTAATGTTATTTTTCTCGTCCAACTGTCTTCGTCTCAATTCCCAGGATACGATTCCAGTTCTCTACCAATATCTATTTTCTATTGAACTAAGTCTCGAAATCTGTACCGTTCGGGGTCATCATCCCAAACGAAACCGACCTAAGCCATATGTTACTGCTGTACTGAGTACAGGGTACTGGTCTCAATTGTACGTTACACTATCTAGCAACGATGAAGCCAGACAAACTTCATCTAAAATAATAGCCTGTCTGACTTTCGAGTTGCAAAATAATCAACGCGGATATGTGGAAAGCTGGTGTACCTAGCTAATACATATTTTAAACCTGGTGCATTATCCCGTATTAAAGACACCTATAGGAAGCAATCGTATGGCACAGGTACGTAGCGCATCGCCATAGAAACCACAGTTTGTGGGTACAAATCACAACTCGTTTGTTTCTTCTTATGTAGAATTAGCTACCCTGTTACGAGTATATAATGCAGTCTAGGGATGTCACAAATACTTAGATCACCGCGAACAGTCGAGCAGAACAGACGTGCTTTGCAACAGGTTCAGTTACAGAATTTCAACGTTACAATTTCGAAGTAGTGAGAAGAAGGAATCGTGTTGCAGTGTTGGAACGAAGCAAAAGACGATCAATAGTGAAGAGACGCGTGTGTGCTTTGTTTAGAAAAATATTCCAGTTAGTACTGTTTGAGTGTTCTAGATACATCGTCAGCATCCCTAAGCGTCAGTTCCCACAGCCCCACTCCGGCCATCCGAGAGATGGAAACCACCCCTGGTCAATCGCACGAACGACACAGGATGGAGGATCTTAAACTGGTAAATATCCTCGCCACTACCTATAGCGAGTACGTAACAAAGGCTGTCGGCCGCCCCAAACGGAACGTCCGGACACAAACGGAACCGGACCCAAGAGGCTACCGGGAAGTGGGAACCTCAACCGATCCGCTTCCAGAGAGCAGTGAGATGGAAACCACCACTGGCCGATCGTCTGACCAACAGGGAAAAGTGGGAATGGCACAGCTAAGTGTCATCGCCAAGGCCCTTGAAAACGCCTTGAAGATCATATCAGAGACTATCGACCCTAAACCTGAGGAGCAGCTTGTGGCATCGATAACGGCAACGGAACCCGACACCGACGCACCAGCAACCATGACGACCAAAATGGAGGAGGAGATCTCGAACGCAACCGGTGCCCAAAGGAAGAAGAAGGATGAGGGAAAGGCAAATAAGGTCCAGCCAACGAAGCCAGTGCAACAGGATTCAACGGAACCGGAAGGATGGGATATAACGCGATGGAATAACAAACTATTCATCGTAGCACTGGATATACAGGATATCTACAGGCGCCGTCTCAACGCAACCGAGTTGGCGCGGGCAGTATCCAATGCTTGCGATCTCACGATGCCGAGAGATCGGCCTCAGCCCCAATGGTGGACGAGCGAACTCACCAACCTTCGCAGGAACATGATTGAAGCAAGGAGACGACTTACACGATCGAAAACGGATGCAGAGCGCGACGAGCGGCGACCAGAGTACGAGCAGGCAGATAAGGCGCTGAAACGGGCCATCGCAAAAAGCAAGCGGAGATACCAGGAGGAACTACAAAAGGATGCGGACGTCAGTATCTTCGGCCCCGGATACCGAGAGGAGATGGCTGAACTGTCCCGAGTCATCTCACCGCAGATGTCTCCAACCAAGCATGATGTCACTCCAGATCCGGTCACCGACGAAGAACTCATCGAGATCACCAAAGTCTTGAAGCCGGGCAACGTCAACATTCCCACCGTTGCGTGGTTCACAGCAATACTGGTGTTTCCGAATATTTTCCGGCCCTGCCTAGACGCGTGAATCATTCATAAGTAATTAACTGTAATATACTCTAGTGAGCTACACAACTATTTCTAAGACTTTATTTTGAGTTTGTTAATAGACTTTAGAAGCAACTGGACATCAAAAAGTTTGTAAAATATGTTGCATAATCCGAAATGGAAAGAAATTCGTACACCGATGGGGCGATTGGCAAAGCAAAGGTTACACTGTACAAAAAGTGCAAGAAAACCCGAATGTTCATCATCCACATAGGGAACGCGTTAGAACGCGAATTAGACTATAATTGGAACTGCGCTTCATCGGAACACCACATATTCTGTTCTAGAACCAATACTGTCGTCTGGCTCTGCAAATGACGGGACTGTGGCCGAACGGATACACGGCTGGATGGCTGGGACGGGCTTCGAGCAGGCGCGTCGGAATAGCTGCGTATTCAACAGGAGAGGCTACACCTTCGACGGAAAGTTTTAAGTATCTGTGAAACAAACCGAAACCGGTTTGTTTCACAGATACTTAAAACTTTCCGTCACAGATACTCAAAACTTGATGAAAAGCTTCATAGCTTAGCGGGTGTCGCCAAGTGTAGACTTTGTTTATTAGCAAAATATCTAGATGATTATCACATGTCCATTTAATTGAATTATTAATATGCATACGACATTTATGCGTTCGGTTTGATGAGTTGATTTAATTCAGTTTAATTCATATTGAATTTTACATTTAGTTTTGAATGCGATCTTGCAAAAGTTCGGACTAAGGACGTGCTTGTTTTCGGAATACTAACTTTACTAGGTATAAAGGACATGTGATGTTGTTTGTCTAGACAATACCCATAGACGCGTGCAAAAAGTGTTTGAAGAATGTATTTGATTTTCATGCAAACATAGAGTCCATAATAATCAACAAAATATCATCCAAGAGCATCTTCTGTATGAACCAATTGATAGTGAAGAAGTTCTGCCCTGTAATATCAGCTGCAACGTAGATGTCAAGAAAAATAGTAACGAGAATGACGCAAACCCCCATGAATCTACAAAATCATGAATCTCAACATAAAGGCACTTCTGCAAAAATGGTACAACATACGAAAACATCCCTTGTTAGATATATCTTGAGGATGTGGATGTTTGTGATGTTTCAGTCGACAACGTCGAAGCCAGTGATGTCAATGTTCAGAACAAAATCCATTCAAATGTCAGTGTTCGATGAACTCAACACTGTTTACAAAAATAAAAGTGGCAAAACGTTGTACCACTTGTAACTATTTATAAAGGTCTAAAACCAAAAGGTTCTAGTCGTAAAAGGGTTCTGACGATTCTGACTTTATCAATTTGCAACAAGGGGTACGTTAGCTATTTAACAAATCGATACCATCATCGAGCATGAATAAAAATATCTTTCATTTTCCCCCATGGGAATTCGAGTCGAAGACTACACCATGACAGCAAGGAATATCGTTTGTGAAATCAATTATAATGCCATAACATAAACCGAAGCCGTCATTAGACATAACCCATAACATTTTTCACATCCTTTCCGCGGGAAATCAGTATTATACCAGGGGGAAATACACGTTCGATTGATCTACTACATTCCATTTGAATGGTACTTGTTGTACTTCTTAAGTAGGGCAAGAGTTCTATTGACATATGCATCGGTTAACGACCCGTAATCACGTCAAGCAACAGTCGATTTTCTCCCATCACGATGTCTGTCAGCTGTTTTCAAACAGTTGGCGTTGCTCATGTCCACACGGGAAACAAACATTCCATAGCAACAAGCAGCGACCTGGCAACGATGACAACCATATATCGTCATAACCATGCATAAAACCATTGAAACCCCTAACCTTGGCTACCGATAAAACATTTGCTTCAGTATCGAAAGATTCGCGGGTCCGTAAACAACTTCGTGGGAGGTTCAATTCAGTCAGAAGTGTTTGGTCCGCGATTCGAGGAGTAAGTCTGGGCACAATGTCCGCTCTTGCTACCGTCGTAGCTAGAGCGCGCCTGCTGGAACCAAATGGGGCCTTGTCACCACTGCTGCAGGAGATCCTACGCAACTGTGAGCGTCGCAACATTCGATACGATCGACCGCTGGTCCACTTCATCATGAACCTGCTCAGCCTCGATCCAAAGTTTGAACTGTTCATGGAAACGCTCAGTGCGGACCGTAAAAATCATGACGATTTCGTGGAGGCCTGCTGTGCGTTGCTCGCGGACGACCGTTCTCCGGCACTGCTCACGCTCCGGATGCAGGCCTTCTTTCTGGATAACTTCTTCGATAAGGACGAAATCATAGAGAAGCATGCACGCAATCTGCAGGCAAAAACGTTCGCTCTGACGAAAGAAATCATCGACAACGATGTCATCACGAAGGACGAACAGGACGAAGTGTTTAACAAGGTGATCTTGGACATCGTGATGAACATGGGCCTGGGCAATCCGGAGTGTAAGGATGTGTTGGCCGAGACGATGCGTGCGCTCAACTCGGTCATGTCGCGCAGCGATAAGGCGAAGTTTGTTACGCTCGAACGTAAGGATCGACTGATGGCATTGAAGGACATTCGGGAGATTGTGGCTGGTATCCGTATATTCAACAAACACTCCGGCAACACCGCCAACGGAATGGCAGATTGTAAGTAGACGGAACGCAACCCGGTTCTTGAACCTGCCTAAACACCGCTCACGTTTCAGTGCCGAAGATACTCGACCAGTCGCACGAATCGACCAAATCGATACTCCAAATTACGCTCTGTGAAATCATGGACAAGGTGAACCTGCTCACGAGTGCACTGAACGCTGCCATAGCGTACGATTTGCGAAATCGATCCATCATAACGCTGCTGCCGGAAAACATAACCGCCGACGATGTCGAAACCCTTAAGGACCTGCTCATCATGTACCGCCAGCACGAGGTGTACACGCGAAAGCTCATCGACGAGCTGGCGAGCATCAAGCTTAGCATCGACAGCTGCAAACAGGAGTACGAAGTCAAGCTGTTGCGCATCCACGAAGCCGTACAGTATCGTACCGCCATCCCAACCGATCGTGTTTTTGTAAGATCTTCCACCATCCACGTTTCAACACGGTCAGATTTCATGGAAATAATTCGTTTCTCTTTCTAGCCAAAATTTTCCGAACTAACGCGCGTGTGGTTGCAGTTCCAGAATTTTATCTTTCTGCTCTCGGAAATGAATCAAATCAGCAACCTGCTGACCAACCTTACCGAGCGGTGTGTTAGCTTCGACGATCTGGCCTACCGGTTGCTGGGCGAGAGTCAGATCCAGACCGATGTCGATCGATTGAATAAGGTTAGCGCGAAGCGACTCGTTCTGCCGGATCCGCAGTATTGTGAAGTTGTTCCGTACGAGGATAACATGCAGGTAAAATGCACTGTGTAACTCTTTCCCTAATGTTTAGGTTTTATAGCCGAAGCTTGTAGCAGCTCGAACATAGCCAAATTATAGATTTTTAGAAACTCGAACTATACTTAGATACGATTGTTCTCATATGGAATAGCAAGAGAATGGTTTTATAGGTTAAATCTTTCCTCAGTAACACAAGTTTTCAGGGTTAGTATACGATTTTTAGAAAGAGTTTCAAGCATCTAGATACTTTTCATATTTTCACTGACAATTTGCAGTAATTGATTACAAAAAATACCAAAATTGTCAAGATATTTTGGGTAATATAAGCCCAAAGAATGCATTGTTGTAACAGACCTAAACGGATACTTACAAATTTTCCATATGGATACATACGGTTTCAGATTCAACTGCTCAAGTTCTGTTTGTGGCATCTGGCGGAGGGTAAAGGATTACTAATGCCAGGCAGCATCGAGCTGGGAGTGTGTCGTATGCAGAAAGAACACTATCTGTTCAACATCCCCGAGCCGGTGACATTTTTCGACGAAGACCCAAACAAGTATAACCGCCCGTTTTAATGTGCAAGCATGTTTGGTATCTAACGCTACAAACCATCTTTTCTTGTTTCGTGTCCAAAATGAAGATACTTCTTCAAAATCGTAGAAACAGCGCGAAAAAAAATTCATCTCATCTGCCTGCTCAACATGTACGACAAGGTACACTCCTCGTACAGTGCACCCCGCAGCGAAGGCTTCCAGATGAAGATTACGACCACCTGCGATCAGGAGGTACAAACGGATCTGCATCCCGTTCCCTCCAACATCGATCGTGAGTACCGCTGGAACGTGTGGAACTATCGGCGTGAGGCGATCCGACTGGCGAACATCCGCACCAAGCGCACCACCTCCGTCCAGACGCTCGAGTCGAGCCGTGCCATCCCGAAGGCAACGCAAGTCTATCTCGGCAAGCCCCAGAGCACACAGACGCGCGTCAGTCGCAGCACGGAAACGGAGCAACGACGCAACGGAGCGGGCCTGAAGGTGATCGAACCGTCCGCTCCATCGCCCTTGAAGGTGTACGCGCTTACGCTGGCCCAAACTAGCCGTTCCGCTTTCAGTCGCAATGGAGAACGGTCGAATTGAGGGATGATTGGGTTACGCAGTTAGTCACAACGTGTAGCAACGTGTTAGCAGCATTAAAATGCAATGTCTTTTCGGCGTAATCATGATGTGTTTGTTGCTCACCTGAAAGATCGACGACCATATGCTGAACAGACTCTTTTGACGATCTTTCTGACCAATGTTGCATTTGAGCACATCCGTCAGACGAATCGGTTTCTTCGCGCAGGAAAAGAACTGCAGCATCGACAGGCACGCTCGTACATCGTTTCCGGTCTTTTCCGCCAGCGCAAGCATCGAGGTAAGATCCGTCGTGATTTGTTCCTTTTTCGCGATCACAAGTAATCTGCAAAGCAAAAGAGAGAACATATTTCAATTAACACAAGCATCTGAATTGCAATAAGACGAAGGCAGATATAGATTAACCTTTACCATCGTCTTCCTGAACCATTCGTTAACTACCTGTATCCTTTTTTAATTTAATGTTATTTTTTCAAAATTGTTGTTGTTACTTTAGGAAACAAGGAGCATTCGAATAGACTTATAGTAGTTGTTGGCATACATCAAGTCACGTAAGCCTGGCAACCTTACCTTTCGGCAAGTCGAACACATTCCGTCGGTCGAAAGTTCACCACGTAAGCCACCTGCCGCAGTTGACGCAGAGCCGGTGCATACATGTCGTTGCAGATACAGATGATCGGTCGCTTCAGTACGAACTTCTCACGGCCTGCTTTCCCGCCAGCTTTCTTCGCAGCACCACCACCACCTTTCTGTGAACCACCACCAGCAACGAAACGAAGCAAAAATTCAATCGCAGCAAGCGGTGCGCCGTCGATTTCATCCAGCACGATACAGTTCGGTCGGTTTTCTTCGTTCAGTACCGATTTCATCTGGGTGCCGTTCTCCAACACCAACCGGAACGCGTCCGGACTTCGGTCGTCCGATGCGTTCACCTCCCGGACAGTATATCCGGCGTGCCGAGCAATCGTGTGGGCTAGTGTCGTCTTTCCGAGCCCGGGCGGACCACAAAGCAGCGCTATCTTTTGCGCCGGACAACCGTGCTCATCCAGCTCGGTGTTGAGCGTGGAACGCGTTTTGCGGGCACCCTTCACCCATCCGCCGTTCGATTCGAAGCGACCCGTTCGTTTGTTGAAGTTGCTGAGTTGTGTTTTGAGATCCTTCACTTTTTTCACCGGTTCACGATTGAACACCGCCTTGTCCCATAGCTTGAGCCATTGCAGTAGCGTTCGATTGGTGGATTCGTCGGAGAGAAGGTCGATGTAACGCCTGGGACGGTATTTTTCCACCCACAACACGTTGTTTTCGCTCGGTATGATAATCTCTTCTACCTCTGGCTGCGGTGCAACAATGGCGTGGGCTGGTTCGGTAAGTCGTTTCGCAACCTTTAAGAGGACACGAGGTTAATATAACAAACAGCGATAGATATTTCACAATATAAAGCTTACTATTTCATTCGCCTCCCGCCAAATGCGTTCCTTCTCGGCTCCCAGCAGCCCATTATAGCCGCCCCGTGCACAGTTCAGTTCATCGATCTGTTGCTTTTCAAACTCCTCCGAATGGAACCGTACGTAAACACACGTTTGATCATCCCTCTTGATCGTCATCGATGGCCATCTGCGTGAAAACAATTGATTAATACACATTCCATTGCGCATCGTTTCGCAAACGAAACCAGTAACGCACTTTGGTGGCTCGAGTGAAATATTATCCATCTTAAACCGATGCAACGATTCGGCCCGCGATAACATGGATGGTTTCAGTGGGTTCACGACCGCATCGTACCGCTGCCGTGCTTCCAGTATCCGCTCGATCAGCTCCATGTCCTGCTCCTCTTCGGTTTTTGTTTTCTTCTGCGAGCTATACACATACTGCTCCTCTTCCTCGATGTCATCAATGTCGCCGAATAGTGCTGCGAGGCTGCGTTTGCGGGGATTTATGTCCATTTGCTGCAACGTTTGCAGCGCATTCGACGACCCGATCGCCCCAGGGAACGGTGTTGAGGCAGCCCGTCCATAGCGACCCCCTAAACTCGCGGACGAACCGGGTGTATCGAACAAGCGTTTGTGCACGGTACTGCTGCCACGGGTAATGACGGACAGTGCAGGGCTCGAAGCGAGTGGGCTCTCGTCAATCGTGCCTAGCTGGCCCGGTGTACGAATGTTCGAACATACACTCATCGCTCTTGGACTGCCGTGAGCGTTTCCGCCGGAAGGCGTTCCAGGTACGGAAGGACCGGGATCCTTTTGTGACCCAGCGACCGGCCCATCGTTCATTTCGTCCATCGCATCGAGGTCATCTCCGTACAGCAGCTCGAACTCTTCTTCCTCCGTTGGATAGTGATCCATCTTCGGACACGAAATACACGAATAATACTTAAAATAAACGAAAATGCACAAAATATGCAAAGTTTTGTTCAAAAACGCGCTAAGCAATCGGTATGTTTCTTTCCACGATATCGTAAACAAAAACAAACAAA
>KB672957.1:154644-176066 GCA_000349145.1 Anopheles dirus
TGATAGAATGAACTGTCCACAGGGAATGAACACAAAAACAAAGTTCACCAACCATCCGCATATAGCGCTGCTTCATAGCGTTTGGAATAACGCCATCTGTAGGAAATAAAACAAAATAGATTTTGAAATATTCACGTGCGATGCTCGTTAAATTATGCAAAGTATGTTATCTGTAAATTATGAATTATGTTTATGTTTATGTTTATGTTTATTGTCAATAGTGATTGGCCAGTGGTAGAGGTCTTATCACTTTACTTAACAAACTATCTTATATGACTATAGCATAATTGCGAAAAAAAAACGACGCAACAATCACCAAACACGTCCCAGCGCACAGGGTTACAGTCAGTTACAGGGTTACAGTCAGGCTATCTAAAATTAAAATTAATCGCACGGTGCCAGTCAAAATTTTCAAAACGTGAGTTAAATTTAAGATGTTTAATTTAAGATGTTTGTTTCTATTTACATTTCTCAAGCTACTTTATTCTACGATTTTCAATACCTGTAAATTCCTTCAGTGACTTAAATCTCAATATTTTTTATTGTAACTTTTACGTGTTTAGAATGCATAATACGATTTTTTGCATTCAAATGGTATATTTTGTAAAAATTACCTTAAATTAGGTCAAAATGTTCATGCATGGTCTTCATAATCAAGTTTTACAAATGTCAATCAGCTCACTGATATAGTATTGTTTTATAATTTTCAAATGTTGACAAAATTTCAACCTACCGATGGCTCATCAAATGTGCATATAATTTATGTTCATATGGGTTTTTTTATTGTTCATAATTTAATGTATCCAAAAAAATGAGAGATTTGCAGAAGTGTCTCCACTTTTCCATAACACCGTTGCTTCAAGAACAACTCACCTGCAGTCTAAATTCAAGCCATGCTTCTGCATCACACAAGTTGTATGATCAATGTATGATTAATTGATAGTTATTGAAATGTTTCCACAACGGTAACAATAAATAATAAAATGCCAAAACTCGACAGTGTTACGAACCCTGCGATGGTCAAAAGATATGGAAATTTGTGATATTAGCAAGTAAATGTGATATTCTGCGATTAAATAAGTCATCAATTCATGCACACATAAGTTTCAATACATTTTTATTAGGCTAGTAGTTTTCTTAAGTTTGCTTTCTTTACATACACGAATCGCATCGCATACAGCTGCGATCGGGCTCGAACTTACCCATAAAACATTAGTACAATTGCCGACAAGCCTAAGAAGCTAAACGTTTACAGGCACAGGGTACGATTGCGTGCAGCTTTGCATTAACTATACTCAGTACTGTTTGCGAAACTCCAGCGAATTGCAGTTGAATGCTGTCGGTTCTGCTACCTGTAGGAACACGCGTGCCACGAGGAGGTAGAGTTACATTGGAGCTCAGGAACAATTAAACCTACACCGTCCCTTTCATTCGAACGAAGAAGATCGCAATGGCACAGAGGGACGCCGTGTGCATCGCCCGCAGCCTCCAAGAAGAAAGGATGCTCGCACACATACACGCGGCGCAGAAAGCCGTACTTAGCTAAATCGACACAATGGAGAAAAGAAAAGCGATTTCTGCACACGTTAACGCACTTCCCAACAGCTAATCCTAATAAATATTACAATCTCGTTACGAGACGATTCTCCCCCTTTGGGATGGGAGTTGCCATTTCCAGCGCCTAACCGTGTCAATATAGTTCCTTTCCGGTGAAGAAGATTTGTGATTTCCCATTGCGATGAAAATGATATCCAATCAGGAGAGCAACTTATTAAAACCTCGTCCGTTCGATTATAAAGCGTCATCTCGCAAGATAACCCCTTTCGAAGCCATTCTTACAGTGTCTCAGGCTATTCACGATAGCCTCACATTATCGTTCGCTTTTCGTTATCGAAAAGTACCTCCGAAAATTGATTTGCCATTCCCAATTCGGTCGCACACTTCCTCGAACCCAGCCGGGGCACACTTTCACACGTTTGCATTTCCTGTCCCGGGAGAGAATTTGTCCCGCATTTGGCAGGTGGGGGAAGTATTTTGCCAGCGCTAAGTGTTTGTTCACCTTCGCTATGCCCAAACACCGAGCAGCAGAAGCAGACGAAAAAAAAAAAAAACACTCGCTACACTAACCACACTTCAGCACCTCGTAAAGAACAGTTTTCACGATCATGTTACGATCGGGCCGTGGTGATCGAATTGCTTTCAAACAAATGGCTTCTCCTTTTTTTTTTTTGTTCCAGTTCGTAAAGCTGCTCACTGGAAGAAAGAAAAAAAGGAGCAAACAAGCAAAAATGAACAACTCTTTGCCCCCCAACCCAGCATAAAACTGCACCCAACCCGGTCGGGGAGCATAAATCGTGCACGCAGCATAAGTGGGGAAGAAATCCAATCAAAAATCGATTGCATTTTTCGGTGCAACAACATCGCCACCATCATCAGCAGCAACAGCAGCAGCAGCAGCGCATGTACACGCACTCTCGCACGTCCATTAAACCCGTCGAACCAGTGGGCGAAAAGCGCAACGAGTCTTGCATCACCGTCCGTCCGAAATGCATTAAACAACGGCCCCAAAAATGATCGACGTTGTTGACGCCACGCCACTGCCACGGCACGGCGGAGAGAAAATTGCGCCAAAAGGCTAAATTATTATCACTTGTTTTCTTTCGACCGGCGGCGGCACCGAAGATGCCGGGGCGAGAAGCTTGTTTTGCATTTCGGCTGTATCCACGGCTCCCGAGGGCATCATATTTTGGCGAACCATTAACCAAAAGCAGCGGCTCCAACGAGTTTTATGTTTTCGGAAATTTTGCTTGTTTGCCCCGGTCCGGAGAGGATCGCGAAGATTAACCCTTCGGTGGTGGTTTCTTGGAGGGGTTTTGAGGAGAAAATACAAAAACAAATTCATCACACATTTTTAAGGCATTCAATCCCCTTCACGGGTTAATGACTAGCAGGCGGACAAAACATGAGAACCGGTCGAATAGCGATCGTTACAGGATGAGGCCGGAGACAAACCTTGCGAAACGACACTTTCTTTTTAAGCTCCTGATTACATAAGCCATCTTCTAGGGCTACGAAAGCATGAGGCGCTTCGTCGCATCTGTCGCGTACCGCGCAAGCTAGCTTGTTTTAATGAGTAATATTGGGGTTTATATGAAATTCGATATGTTTTAAATTGTTGGAAGTCTAACATTTCAGGCAGTTTTTGAAGTTTTTGGAACTCACCTAACACTGGTCATTTTTGTAGATATCAACAGATAGTTTGTTCGTAACAAAAGATTGAAACATGATTCAAATGTTTGGTGAGCTTGCTGTACGTGAATGCTAAACGGATAAATCGTTTAATAACTTTGACTTGTCCAAGAAATCTGGCAACTAGTGGAGTATTTCCAGTACAAACGCTCTCAGAGGTTAGCGAAGACACAAACCACTAACTTTTAGATCATAGCAATCACTGGATGTTGCAAGCTGTAAATACATCACAGCAACCTGCGAAATGACATAAAAGAAGTGACAGGCAAATTCCGAATCCAGTTTTGAGAGAGGGCGAAACAAATAAATCGTTATTCCGGATATACCGGACGCAACACTAACCAAAAATTTTGAAATCGAATCTTCTGCCAGAAACGCAACGAAATCCATCAATTTTTGGCGATCTTTCAAGCAAATCGTGTACAAAAACGTGTGAAAGCTGGTCTGATGGTCCAATATAAACTACGCGCACTGGACCGGCACGTACTAGGGGGAGGTGCTCTAGCTGCTAGTCAGCTTCTTATCCTTATCTCCGGTATATGATACATTTCGCTTTAACCTATACGTTCGAAGCTTTACAAGGGCTGCAGCTTTTGAAATAATTTAAGAATTTAACATTAATATCACAACTTTACCAAGCCACCCTCACTCTCTCTCGCTGGGTGGCCATCCACGAACCGTCTACACACTTCACACTCATAGAACCGTCTCGTTCCCGGTGAGACTGATCGTTTGCGTCGACATCTTGTAGCTGCGCGGTTTCCGGTTGATGTGCGAATGGGACGGATACTTCCGGGCGTGCCGGACCGACGGCAGCTTCCCGATCGACACCGACACCAGCGAGTTCTGTGGGCAGACCGTCTGGTACGAGGCGGTCGAGTACGTCGACGGTGCTCCGGCGAATCCGCCCAGCTTTGGACCGACCGGCTGCTTGTAGACCGAGCCACCCGACAGCTTGTTCGCTCCCCCACGCCCGCCGGCACCAATGCCACCGCCGACGCCGCCACTGCCACCCCGATCACCACCACGGCACAGCCCGACGATCCGGGGACCAACGGCCCAAGCCGACGCGAGCACTCCGACCAGCAGCTCGATGAAGGCCCGCAACAGGAAAGGCCACAGAGGGGCCCGGGCCGGCAGAACCGACTCCTGCGACGGGTGCGGCAGGTGGAGCCAATTCTCGCGGCACGCGTACTCGTAGAACATCAGCATCAGCAGGGCCGCACTCGGGACGGCGTAGATGAACAGGAACTTGCCCATCCCGTGGATGTGCACGGGCAGGTTGTGCACCAGGGGCGGTGCGGCCGAACGCTTCCGGAGGTAGGCGGTGAACAGGTAGCCGGATCCGATGACCCAGCTCGTCAGCAGGGGCACGATCACGAACGTCAGCAGCGCTTTGTCGGATTGGTTTCCGATGAAACAGGACCCTGCAAGGAGAGGCAACCGAACCGGGCATTAGCTATGTTTGCATCAGGGCGGGAAAACAAATAAAAACGTGGCCCAGCCCCTGTCATCACCTGGACTAATTGGAGAGGTGAATTTCTCCGCTCCCAGTCACACCTTTCTGCGGCTTAAACGATTTCCCATTCCTCCAACGCTGGATAAGCATTCTTAAATGCAAGATTCATACGTTTTGAATGGAGTAAACTTTATTTCAATTAACACATTTCCTCTTAAGAAAAAACTTCCCGCGGAGACGCATTTTTCTTAGTTCAGCCGGAAAAACAGGGCCGAAATGTCTCCATTAGCAAAATGAGAGTGAAAGGGAGAGTGAAAGTAGGGCCGTCGAAATGTTGGAGAACAAAAAAAGAAAACTCCCCTCCGTTGTAGCAGCACAAGCATCGTGAATTAATTATCCAAACAAAATCAAACAATAAATTACGGAATAATAAATAAACATCAGCTCGCCCGGTGTTGTGGTGGAAGCGCGCAACTTAGTTGGGGGAAGTTTTTCTCCTGCTCAAGGCGAATTCTCAACACTCCGCATGCGCGATTCGAAATCGAAGATCTTGGTATGTATCACATATGGGAGCACGTATTAAAACTAATGTGACTTATGACTTCAATGGTCTATAAGTCTATAGAGGCTATAAAGAAAATGCATGAGAAACTTCTCCCGAAACTATTGCAAAGTTGAGTCAGTTTATTCGACACTTCCTTCTAAATTAGAGACTACGATTGATTTGTTGTTGCTATAAGCTTATCTATATAGGCATAGTTTATCTACAAGTTTATCTATATCTATGCAACGTCATGCAACTGCTCCAGTGGCTCAAGGTCACTGGTCACTGGCTTCTAATGCACAGAAAATTCCATCCGAAGTCGTTCCACAAAATTTTAACATACGACTTCGGCGGCTGAACCAACTTCCAGACTGTCTGTTAGGTGTACAAATTAGGTTGAAGATTTTATTGCCTTTTTTACTTAGTTGCTTGCCAAGCAGTGTCTATTTGCCACTATTCCAGTGATTTATAGTGAATAACTTTGAGTAGATCGTGTCAAATGTATGACATTACTTCTCAAACGTGTCTACTGGACAACAGACTAGCGAACTAGCCGGAAACACTACAATAGCGTTTACACCTGAGATATTTGAACCATATGTCGCCACGAGAACTCATTTTTAGACTACTATGGAAGCGCGAGCACTAAATTTCCTCTAGGAATAATTATGTTTAAAAGTTTATTTAACTAACCAACAAGACTTCAGGCAACTGTTGAAACACGATTGGTAAAGAACACAATGGTGAGAACATCTCAAACTTTCTTGGACACCTAATCCTGTTGGTCTTTCACTGTTCATTGGCTTATGCACTGAAATTACCATACTGAACATTGAAGGAGTTGGTTTATGACGAATGCTGTAGGCGTTCATGCATGTTTTAGATGCTTATGTTTTTGCTTGATAATTTTCTGCACTACACTCTCCTCATCGACCAAGAGTTTGCTGATATTTATATAAGACATTTTTGTCATTAATTAAAATAAGGTACAAAATGTACAACATAAATTACACATCTCTCATCACATCTATCCTCCACCCGACGAATACTGCCAAACAAATCGTCTAGGAATAAGAGCGCACAGAGGATAAAACCGTCTATCAACTTCACCGACCAGCCGCTCTCTCTCTCTCTCTCTCTATCTTTCTCTCTCTCTCTTCTCTTTATCTCTATATTTTATACTCTATCTTGCAGCGAAGCGGCTGATCAAGACACGTCCGATGCTCGTTAACTACGTCAGAATGGTTGGAGGCGGGTGGGCTGTAAAATGGTGAAAATCTCCCGCCCAACGCAACACCACGCTGGAAAGTTGGAAATCGTTCCTTCACACATCGGCGTAATCGATGGATTGCACGGTCCGACCCAGGCCCGGCACACACAAACACACCGCGCACGCACGCACGCACGCACGCACGTGCTCAATCGGGAATGTTGGGTTCGACGCCGAGGCCATCGATCTCGATCACGGAGAAACTCCGCGGGAATCCGTACTCGCTGGCCGCCGACCTTTACAGCGCCGCCCTCACGGGGGCCCTTCATTTCCCTTCCAATGTTTATTGTAATTTATTTAAAAAGAACAAACATTCACGAAAGGAACTAAGGGAGATCGCGGAGAGGTTTTTCTTTCCGGGCCGTTTGAAGTGGAGCATCCGAGTTGCGAGCGCCTTCTCCAATTCGAGACGTTATCAGCGTGGTGAGCTACGGGCGTTCTGTTCCCGCCAGACAGGCAGGTGCGTTCTATCGTGATCGATTTAGGGCGTGCTTCGGGGGGAGGCAGGCCGAAGAAATGTTATGTTAATTCCAGCACGCAGACTAATGGATTTCTCGTTCTTTCCCGTGATCGCGATCGCGAGATCGATGAACGATGCGGGCCGGGCTTTTGCGTTGCATCGATCGCCATCGATTGCCGCTCGAATCTGTGCCCGTAATGGATTGCATCTTTAGGTGGAGCGAGAATTTATCACGTGATAATGATAACTCCCTTTCCGAACTATTCCTTTCGAATCGACCGTAAACAAATCAACTGCCTTTCGAGCCGTTTCCATGAAAGTAGAGGCAAACCGTTGACTTTTGCCTATAAAACAAAACGCACCAACTTCAAACTCAAGTGAAGTGCAAATGCACTCGAAGTGCGCCGTGTGCAACGGGAATGAAAAAGGTGAAAAGGGTCAATATTGAATGGCCAGTTAACCTTTCTGGCCCGCACCCGGCAGAAAGGGTCGGGAATGTCGGTCTGGACCACGTTTGAATGGCACGAAAGTGCGTGCCAAAGCTAGCGCTAACGAACATCGCACCTTCCGTCGACCGTGGTCAAATAAAACCTAAAAAACGAGGCAGCGTGCGACGAAGCAACACGTAAATCTTGGCGCAGATTCGACAACAACAACCCGAAACGTGCGATTTGTGGCGTTGTGGAAAGGGGCAGTGAGAGGAGAAACATTTGAATGCACTTTAACGCGACGTGTTGACGCACATATGCAAAAACGCACCACCTGGAATGCACTTTCGCGAGTGCAGCACTGTGTTTACGGCTTCCTGAGCGGGCCGAGGGCGGTGACGCAATGGGAAGGAAAAGGAAACTGTATTATTCACCTCTCATGAGAAGCATCTGTTGCATGGAAGGGGAACCCGAGAGGGAGAAAGGGAGAGAGAGAAGGAGTTGTGTGTGCAATATTGGTCGTGTCGTTGTTTCGACATTTTTCCTTCCTCCTTTTTAGCTGCAATCGGGCTGCAGTAACGTGGGGCAGGTGCGAAATTCGATACGGACATTTCATTTCTCGCCAGAGCGCGCCAGAAGATCCCATAAAGAGGTGGTATTTGTTAAGATATGTTTCTTACACGGGAGTTTTCTTAAATTCACTGTTCGGTAACAGCCGCTTGCCAAATATTCTGCAGAACATTCCTCAGAAATTATCATATAGAATAATCACACTTTGCGATTCGTGTCTTATCTTCGTTTATAAGCTACAAACGAACACAATCTAGTTAAGAGAATGCTCCTTCGCCCCTACTGAAGTACATATCATTATTTAAAACCAAAAATTTGAATCTCAGCTGGACCAAAACAAATTGGAATCAAACATTTATACGCAATGATTTTTTCCATTTAAAGTTAAAGTTTGAGATATAGTTAAGTTCTGAGGCTCTATTCTTTGTCAAAACTACAGATCAGATCAGAAATTTGTTACTGCTGGTATATGTATGTATATAGAACGCAGATCAGGTCTGCAAAAGTAACCAGATCTGGAAGATGCAGCAAACGAAAAAGTACGGTACACGTCAATTTTGCGTGTTATACTTTCTTTATCCAGTGGATTTCGAAAGCGAAGCCTCACAAAATGCATCTTACCGCAGTCCGAATTATCGGCCTGGAATACGTTTATGTGTTCAGCTTGTCTGCCAGTGTCAAAGACAACAACAATACGATACTTTGGCAAAATTTTAGATCCAAAAACATCGTTTTGTACTATGAACACTCCACAAAAAATACAAATGAATACAACTACAAGTTTACTACGAATGAATATTTACACTTACAGCTTCATGTAATTACCATGTAAAGCAGATCTCATCCATAATAAAGGGTGTATTATGGAAATAATTTGTCGATGTATATACGATATCACCATGTTTGTTTATGTAGTTACTATGTGGCCTTATATGATCTTCGAATGGAAAACTTCTCGAAAAATCTTCGAAGAGTTGTTTCATTCCCAAATATTCACTGTTTGGTTGTTTGGTGTTTGTGCCTGAAGGGTCATCGATCAGTCATTCGAAGACGATATTGGGTGAATTTGTAGATAATATTACGCGAATTTGTAGCAGATGAGGTGATTGAGCATGAGCTAGATGACTATTTTGGTGCATTAATACAACGAAACATGCCTTAAAACCTGTCCAAAGATAGATTTCTTGCATGCAATGTTCCCGATTCGATGAATATCGAAATACAGCGATTTCGACTAGCCGGCTCGTTCACCAGATTTGACCGCATCTGATTTATTCCTGTGGGGAAATCAGAAGGGAAAGGTTTATGCCGATAAGCCAGCCACTCTAGGCCAACTCAACATCCAGCAGCCGCCCACAAATCGCTGCCATTCTTCTTGAAACACAGAGAAAAGATAAGGAACATATCGATAAATGAGCCAATTTGTGCGAGGCCATCTTAAGATGGTCACAAGTGCGTGGTCAAAAAGTCAGAAAGCGTGCAAACGAATTTGACAGGGACCAATTCCTATTTCGAACTTTTACTAAAGCTTGTTTGGGTCAAAATTTATTGTTAAAACTTTGGACACCACTATAACATGCAGTTTTGATTGAGATCAATGCACCATCTTTAAACAATATTCTAAAAAGTGAGGGTTTTTTTCTTATTCGAACCTTTTTTGTTAAAACTTTTGGTTTATGTATGTCAGTTTCGATCAGTCAGATTCAAAGTAATTGGGTAGTCGAATCAACGTGCTAGATATCCTTTATTCAGGTGAGAATAATTTTAGAACTTTATAATTGTACTGAATACTAAAGACTATGCTAAATATCCATAATACAAAATATAAAATATAACACTCTTTTAACATAAAAATGCAATGCATTTACATCTCATAAAATGTCGCACGAGAAAACACACCTTGTAAGTGTATCGCAAACAACGAGAGCTGTACGTCTTAGGTCGTGGCCTCTTCCCACGCCAGCACACCGGCCTCCGCTGCTTAACGATCGGGTTCGTGCATTTATTTATTGACCCATCGAAGGAGCCGCGTCGCGATCGAGTAGGGAATTTTCTGCCCTTGGGACAGTTCACCCCGTTGCTTCCATTTGAATATTCAACAGAAAAAGCGACCCAGCAGAAACAGCTCCAGCAGCAGCAGCGCACGGTTGCATTGAAACTTCGAGGTATTGTTTTTGTTTTGTTCCTTTCGCGCAATGTTGCTTCTCATGCCAGCAGCTTCTGCGGTTACCACCGGTGCCGCCTCTCGCCGAGCTATGGCAAAGGGCAGCGGGAGTTTTGATTTTTACAGGATAAAAACAACAGCTTTCCGATTTGCCGATCGCGCAAGTTCCCGGGCTCCCGGCTTACCGCGCAACACCCATCTCATGTTTGTAATTTAAATAAATTACTAGCAAAATACGAGAGAGTGCGACCGTGGAAAGGCCCCCTTTCAAGCGACAGTAGCCAACGGTGGCGAAGGCAAAATGGCGTGGACAGCGCAACAGGGGAAGAAAAAAATCCGAACATCAATTCCGCCTTTAATTGAATGCATTCCCAGCGCCCTACAACGGCGCTGCTTTGGCAAGGATGTTGGCCGGAAAGTGAACCCGAACGAACGAAGGAACGGCGAGTAAGAAAACCCACAAAGTTTGCATTCGTTCGCTTGCTTTCCATCGGTAACGGTGCGTTATTCCCTTCCGAAAGGAGCCCGGTGCTCCAAAAAAGGGCCCCGCGGAAGCGAATGGGAAGCTGCTCGCCGGTAAAGACAATAGCCGCACGGCTGCACACATACACGGTTGCGGTCAACTGGGCCTTTCGGTTTCCATTCTTTCCCTGAAGATCTCCCCCGATCGACACACCTCCACTGCACTTCGCTAGAACCGAAGTGAGTGGGGGCCGAAGCGAAAAAGCGGTTTGTCGCTGGGCGAAGAATGTCCTCTGCCCAGCTTCAATGGAACCATTGTTCTGCGAACGTTCCAGCTCCGCCACACGCAACACCACAACACAGGAGATGCTGCGAATATCAGGCCGATTGGGCATGATTTATGCGCCTCGTTCGCATAATTTGTGGCTTTGTTTTATGCTCGCAGCACTCGATCGCTAAGGATCGCTGGGGATGTGTGTTGTTTAACCCTTCAGGGTACATTGGACATTGATCATCACTTTTTTTCAAAACGGTATCAATAAAATGTGTTCAATTTAGGAAATACGGCAGAGGTTTTAGCCCTATAATTGTGATTTAGTGAAGAGACGATGGACTCTTTTGATACTTTTTAACCACGAAGTCACTTTTTCAATTTTTAAAAACAACACAACCACTTATATCCGTTTAGCGCTTCAATAATATCGATCAATTTAAACTATTCTTCGATCTTCATCTTACTCGCGATTTAAAATGAAAAAGAACACCACACAATAGCCAAACTTCCTGGGCGTGGGAAGACAATCGCACGGCCACTAACAAGCAACCACCAGCGTTCGCATGCAGATCCACCATCAATGGAGAGCACAATCCTTTCCGGGATCCTTTTTCGCTGCGGCCATTGTGAAGCGATTGGCTTGCCTTGCCTGCCCGCTTTTCACACCATTTTGCGATCCGACCTTTTGTCGGTGCGCGTACATCAAACAACTGCCGAACAACGAATCGTGTTAATCCTTTTCCGCCCGATGTGCTTGCCTCGGCCCGCGTTTATTAAATGGATAACAAAGGGCGAATGCAACGCGAGGAAGCGTCGTGCAGTGCTATTTATTTCTAACTTATTATTTTATGAGGCGCGATTTGTGCTAGTGGAAGAGAGATGGCAATAGCGTAAGGTTTCTCTCAATATCCTTCCACAAGACGGTTTTATATAATATTCGAGAAAAAATGGAAAAAATCGAACCACACGTGCAGGATGTTTCAATGCAACGAAAACAATAGGCGCATGCACCGGCAACCCCGAGATATGCAATTCGAGTGCACTAACGAGTGCCAGATGGATGCAAAAGCGTGTGAAATTTCACGGTTTAACGGTGTAACAGGATACCGCAGCCTCCGCATAAAGAAGAACCATGGCGGTAGGGATTGCAACACAAAGAGCCGTGGAGTGTGAGGATAGATGTGCATTGTACGCCTTATTGTGTCGCGTTGTCTCATTGTGATATAATGAGCTTAGCGCGGTGTTGATCGAGAACTGTATGACCAAGTTTGTTTTTTACTACAGCTACCTTCGTACCCGTTGCAATTGATAAACATAAAACATAGCTACTTTGCTTAAGGAGACATTTCAAACATGCTTAACTTTATGAAAGACTATTCAAGCTAGTTTTGTAAATTTATAAGTTTCACGAGTGGGCAAAATTAAATGAATATTCAGTTTCCCAAGATGTTAACATCCAGTCAAATGCCTTCAAAAATTAAATCTCTAAGAACTTGCCAGAACCAATCGAGAACTTACTAAGTCGTTGTTGTGATTTTAAAAAGCTCTCCATTTCTCAAACCAGTATCCAGTATTTTTACAAATTTTGGTTTCTAGTTGATCTTTGATAGGAATGTTATCTCTGGTGTCAAATTGAAAGTTTGTCCATGTAATCCATTTTTAAATATTTGCTTTCGAATTGATGCTGCACATTACTTTAGGGAAACATCACGGAAAGTTTTACGCCAAACGAACCCCATTTTGGGAAACATGGTTCAAACGATTACAAAGTTCTGATGTATTAGCTCTATAAATGGTGGGATCAGAAGAGTCTACTATTCTCTGAAGTACTTCCGAGTGATCAAACCCACAATTGATAAATGTGTCGAGCCCATCGCTTAAAGCAAACACTAAAGGCAAAACGATCAGAGTTTGCCATTAACAGACTATTAAGTAAGATTGAGATTTTTTTTCAACATGACAGCTTTTGTTCATTACATTCTATCCTTATGTCTATGTAAATTCAAAAACTATTCGGATGATGGTGGATGGAAGATAGAAGCTTTCTTGTAGAGCTAGTTAAAGCTTTTCGAAAATGAGTCTAACTACATAAAGAAAAACCACCGAATGAGTTAGTAAATATCACAAAAAGAGATTCCAAAAACTAAAAGTGTGATAAACACGAACCTATCTTATCGCTCTCGGGCACAAACCAGCAACCGAACGACCTCTTCAATCGCTTGATCAGTGAAAAATAGAGAAAAAAAAAGGCTCATTTCCTCAATATACCCACCCGAACAACCCAACATCCGGCCAATCCGGCTCCAGAGCCAGCGCGGTAGCCTAATCAAATTCTGGCGACGATAAATCAATCGATTCATTTTGCTACCCTTTTTCCACGCAACACCGCTTCTTTCCCGCTTCATACCTCCTCCAAGGAGCTCCATTGAGCAATCCTCGGGTGTTTTTTTTTTGTTCGTACACATATCTTATCACACCGAAGAAAGGGACGTCAAATTGCTGTTGATTTACAACCACCCAGTGCACAACCAATCGTGGCCGGTGACTTGTGACAAAAAATCAATCGCCTCCACGTGCCTCTTAAATAACTCAACGCTGGTTTCGACCGTGATCCCAGCCCCATTCAAGCTCCAGTGGGGGTGCAATAAAATCGGAAACCCTACATCTAGGGAAAAAAAACAAAACATCAAACTTAACCGATAGGGGTGCGGGTGATTAAACGAGTTCGCTAATAAGCTTATTAATTATGTTTTGCCTCCCTCTGCTTAACGAGACCGCACCAGGGTAATCTAAATCGCGGGCGATGCAAAGATTAATTTAGGAATTTAATACAAAACGCACCAAGCGATCGGGCGGAATCAATCCTCACAACACACAGTTATGCATCGATCGATTTAAAATTGCGGTTCTTTATCGCCGCCAAGAGCGTTTGTGTTTTCGCTCAGCTAGCCGAACCAAACCTCGGGCGCACCGTCAAAGTCGAAGTCGGAGAGATCGATCGTACCGCCGTGCGCCGCGTGTGGCGTTCCGTTTGATTTGGGCTGGCTAATTAGGCGGCCACAGCGAAGACCACAAGCCGCCATTTCACCCACATTCGCTCCACCGCATATCGGGGCGGTGCGGTAAGAAACGATAAGAACATCTGAGGAAAAAAAAACAACAAACTCCAGCGAAAAATAATAACACTCGCTGAAAAACCCACACCGACAAGCTTCCGTTTTCGCTTTTCCGTCTGCCGCTTCCGGGGGGGGTGGGGTGGGAGGGTGGGTGAAGTGGGGTGGGCGGTAGGCAATCAATCAATGCGAGTACGCGTAGTGTGACCGCAAAGCGCGCACCGTCTAGATTGCACACGCAGTACACCGCGCGGTACACGAAACATCGATCGCGTGATCAATCTAGCTCGATGCCGGCAGCTGCTGCTGCTGCTGCCGTTGCTCATCAATCGTTTGCTGTCTGTCGTAGTTAACGGGGTGGTGGTATGGCCCGGTGTGGGTCGGAGGCACCACCCGATAGTATGTTGCGCCGCCGCCGCCGAGAGGTTGATGTTTGGCTGCGGCGACGGCGGTGAAAAGATGATTCGAAACCACCGGTAGTAGTAAATTAAGGGCCGTCGTCTCTCGTTCTTATCAGCAAGGGAAAGGGTGCCCACGGTAATGTCACTGTCATAGTGTTATTGGGGGGAAAAAAACGGAACGAGTCGAACCGGTTCACTATGATCGAGTGCCTTTCAAACATCAGCTCCCAGGGTAGTGGCTGAAGCGTAATAAATTATGGGAAAAATATGACAGGATCCATAAAGTAATGATTTTTTTTAATTTAATCTGACGTAAATAAGATTCTTGATATTTATTCCACTATAACGTATATGAAACACATGCTGCACATGTCGCTGATGAAACTTTTGAATATGAATAACTGTCTCAAATTAACACATGAAAAACGCCTCATCTTTCACTTCCGCCAGTTCATTTCTCATCTGCATGGGTGGCGTAAAACGCGGGTCAGAAACATCCCCCATTACACCCCCAGATCGCATAAAGCCAACGCTGCCGTGAGCCATCCTGCCTATCATAAGTCATCAACCATCGTCTATAATTAGAAGATTTATATGTCACGGTGGAAATAATGAGCATAACTAACGAGAACACGAACTCTTCGCGCACGGACTGGAACAGGCAAGATCTAGTCGTGCCCGAAAGAAAGTGTCAGGCGTTGGTGCTGTTGGGTTGCTTTGATTGGATGTAATCAACACGTAAACATAACGCGTAAAAGACGTATGACAGATGTCAAACGAACATTTATATACGTGTTATGCCTCTCGAGTGTGAGTTTTGCGTGGGTTTTCCCTCTTTCAACCTTTTAATTGACGTCTGTTGACAAACGTTCACTCCAATTATTCACATCGGTGCAAGCAGAAAGTGTAAATCAAATCGTGCTCTATCCAACGTCAAGATTTGTGTGGGAGTTTCTGCCAAACTTTGCTTTATTTTCGTTCGTAATAGCTTTTTAACAAACCATTTGATGTCTTTAAATATTGCCAGAACACACGGTCTGCTCAGATAAAAACATACCAAACTATATATCAAGAATATTTTAATGAACATTCCAAACAAGCCCCAATCGTGCCGCGTTCTACAAAACAAATGTCACTTTACTTTGCATTAAATTATGGTGTGCAGAGCAGAAGAGCCAAGGCAAAACTGATTTATATTCAAACGCATTGCAACAGGCTTCATCGTCGCGGTGTGTTCAACTTTCCTCCTCCAAACGTTCGTCGAACATTGCGTGGATCCACTTTTTGCACCTTCTTTCGACTTCCTTTTTGGAGCCGGTTTTCGAGAGCGTGGTTGTGGAATTTTTCAAGACTTTTTCCTCGTGAGGAAGGAATTTCTTTGCCCGGGGAACGATATCGCCAGCATGATCCTGAATGATCGTGTGTTGGTCGCTCATTGCAGCCGATACAGTATGTATGGTTTATGGACGTTTTTAGTGGCATTATGCATTCCAACACCTCGTACAGTGTGAATACAGATGAGTTTATGCTTGACGCTGAATTTATTATACGAACGAACAATATATCGAACCAGCGCTTTCAATAACAATCTTAAATTAAACTTCAGGAAATATATCATGAACTTAAACATGAACACACTACTCAACCCCACTAATTAAAGATTTCTTCATCTTTATCGTTATTTATTCGAATAGTCATGAACCTATGAAGATCCATAATTCTTTGAAGAATCACGAATATTGGAAAACCATTGTTTTTGAAACACAATCACACCATTAAAGTATGTGAAATAAGAGCTCCTAAAGAGTTATGAACTTAAATTACAAATTCTACAATGCAATGATGCATATGAGTCATCAGAAATGCATAAATCCATATAAGTTCATGTTTCTTTTAAGACTTATGAAACTTTGGAGATTGGAATGTTGATTTGAAAGATGCCTCTAGAAGCACAACACTTAGCTCTTGCTGGGGTACTAAACTGGACAGTAAATGCCATGTAAATGCGTTTTTCTTATTGAAGATTATTAAAAAAGTTGCAAACGTGAATGTTGAAGTAAGCTTAGTGAAATTCGACATTAAACAACACTGCAAAATTGCACCCTAACCGTTTCCAAGTTCCGGCCGACATGACTGTCAACACCTGAGAAGGAGGGAGCAACTGGAAACCATATACCTCCATCGATCTCGCGACCATGGCCTGCTTGCCTGGTGAACGTGGTGATAGTAAATCTCCCACTCCCCGCAGGCAACTGTGCAGCCCCATTTATGGAGCGCGGGCTCGGCTGCTGTCGACACTGTGTGTCACCGGCGACGGCGTGATTTTATGTTGCACTACCGTTCTTGGGCCGCTCCGCAAAACGGCTAACAAGCCCACGAACGAACGAACTTTTTGTGTTCCTCCTTTTTCTTACATCTAAAACTGCTCCACTTCTCCAGCTCCAGCTCCACTTCGATTGTCCGGGTTCGTTCGTCTCTCGCTCCACCATAAATGGAAACGAATTCCTGCACGACGCTCAATATCGCGACGCCCGCCCGAGCCCGAGCGACCACAGTAAACACAGGACGAAAGGATAATGATTTACCGAATGATCGATCGTTAGCGATTCAACGTCTTCGCGCGAAACGGAACCGCAGCTGCACGGACCCTTTGTGCTCGGTGCCATGTTGGTAAACCGAAGGCACTGTGCGTGATAAGGGAAGCGAAGGCAAGGCGAACAGCAAACGGCAACGTGAACCCAGCAAAAAGGGTGAAATATGCTTCCCGAACGAACGGCCAGAGATCGAGCAAGAGCATCATTCATAAGCGAGATCAAACCGTGCAAATGCATCTCTCGAGGAAACTCTCGAAGAAGCTGGAGCGCTGGAGTGGGAACAGGGCAGAGTGTTGATCGAGTGCAGTCACCGCGAAGGTGTTGAGCCGATGCATTTTCTCGTGCACACGCACACACACACGGTGCGCTGCACACATTCATAATAACGTTAATTCGCTCCTCGTTCCCGGATTGATTTATTTCCTATTATTACGGCTTCTCCCTTTTGCGCGCTAGTTGTTGTGCATCTTGCTGGGTCCCTCCACCCGAGACGGTAGAACATTTCCTTCCTCCGCACGGAAAAGCGCACGAGTGCTGGGGGTGTGTGTGTGTGTGTGCGGTGAAACATAAATAATGCCCTCCGACGGCCGCGTAGGGGTACAGCGTTTGCGCGAAAGCGTTGTACCTCCTGCGCGCAAGGAGACGGCGGCGGCTCGATGCATCCGAACAGAAGCATGGAAATTCGCAATTCGCTCTGCCACCTACCACCCAGCCGGGGCCGGTGGTGCAAGCGAGCACCGGTCGCGCCTGTCGCACGGAACAAACTCGATGAACCGGTTTCAATCGTCACCTCGGTTGGCTCCGGCCGTCGCCGCCGCCAACGCCGGATTGAGCCTCCGGGGCGCATCGTTGCAATGTTGCGCGGATGAGTGATTTTTTTACTGCCTTTTCCTGTCGTAGGATGGTATGTGGAGTGGTTGTTTTTTCCATTTCTTGTTTCGTTAAATGCGAGACACACATGCACCGAGCTGGCACTATCTGCGATCAGTTTCGATGATCGATGAGGTGCATTCTGCGTGCAGTTGTGCAGTTTCTCAGAGTCACACCGGGACTGCGGTGTGGCGAAATATTAAATTAATTTCTTTTCGCAGATCTATATTATTAAAACAACACATTCGATCAATCATACGGGACAACTTTTAAATAGTTGGCTCACCACATTACTAGAGTAAAGCGTTGCATCATGAAAGGTATGCGATTTTCGTTTTAAATAACTGTATTATTTTTTTTATTATACATAAACAAAGCACATTTCTGGCTCATGGGAAAAGTTTAAAATGCAATCAGCATTTTAAAAAATAGACTTATTAAAAAACAGGTAACTAAATGTCAGAATTAACTTAGAAGAATATTTCAAGAACAGAATCCTCGTTCTTAACATTTTCAAATCGTCGTCTTCAACCTATAGAAATTAAGGCAACATATTTTAAATATTTCATGTTTAATAAAAACAACATTTGATGAACTACTGATGGCTTATCCAACGAAGAGTGGTTATAAACCTTTTCAAACTTCATCACTCGAAATATCTTAGCTAGCTTAAATATTGAAATATAGCTAGCTTATTAAAGGACCATGAGATTATCAACACTGTTGTCATATTGATAAGCAACAATATATTGAAGGCTTGACCTTCCTTTTTTTATTCTACATCATATATTTTAGACATATTTTTATGACTTCGTTATATCGCTATCATTGTTTAACTATCCTACATTGTTAATTACTGGTTATGCTTGAGTTATTAACATGGTATATAATTTATTTCCACTTCTGAAGTGAAACTGCAACTTTATGAACGAAATGATTGTTTAACTTGAACTACATTCTAATGCTATAGGGCTTATGCATTAAAATATCTTTCACATTTCACAAACTATTACTATTATTCGCGCCAGCGATTGAGTAATTTGACCAAAACTTGTGCAGACAAGCAACCCGCGTTTATATCCGTAAACAACCGAATATAAATCTTGTGGTTTACAGCATCTAAATGCGGCATGATGTGAGAAGAACAAGGTAAATATAATATTTAACCGGCTTTTATCTAGTGTTCCTACGCCTTACAAACCGAGAAGAAAATGTAAATAAACCGTTTACCCTTTCTTCTCAGCAACAATCAGCCGCTTATCACCCAAACGAGTCGTTTTAATCCAGCCGCCTCGATCCGGTGTGCTTTAGTGGTTGTGATTTTTGTTGAAGTGACATTTCTTGCCAGATTAAACAAGGTAAACGCTCAAGTTGCGCGCGGACAAACACGCTAATTACTGTCCGGCGCAAACGAACTTCACGAGAAGCCTGTTTAAGCTCCCCCAACACCGTGCATAAACATTCTTGTTCAAGAACGGGGCAAAACCCCAAACGCTTCGTTAATACAGCTGAGCACAGAGGCCAAAGGGAAACCTGGGTCAGAACTAGGAATCCGTCTGACAGAGGCCACACCGCGCTTCCAGTTCTCTGAACCAACAGCGGTAAAATGGGCTGACACCAAACACATCTCGCCGATAAACGATAACCGAGTAGGAGCACACGTACGGAACTGTCAAAAACGTCATGCCAAGAGAGAAGAGAGCCCAGCGAGTGGGGTGAAACTGTAACAAACCTCACACGCGATCGGTGGCAGATAAGCGCGGTGACATCTTCACTGTATGTGCAGGGTGGAGAAGGTAGCTTCGGGTCGATTTTTTATCAAAAGAACAACATTGCGCATTGTTGCCTGTCACTGAAGAAGGTCCCACAGTGATAATGCGGATGGTTCCAGTCCCCGACCCCCTGGAAGGTGGATCTTCCTGGAGGTTGGGGTTGCCCACATGGCTGGTTGCCCAGGATAAGTCCAGCCGCCGCCGGCTGGCGTGCGATAAGCGAGCTCTTGTTCATATTTTATTTATTCGGGGTTTTTCGGTGCACCGTTTCGGTCAATATTTGCTCGCTGATAAAACTACACGACCGCCGTATGCGTTAATGCGTTCAGTGCGTTCAATAGGAAGGTGGGATGTACCATGAAAAAGAGCTCCGACCGAAAGCCAACACAGAGCCGACTCCTTTCTCCGGTCGGCGACCATCTTTCAAGAGCAGAACCAACCGCGAGGCGTCATAAACGGAGGCTAACGCGACTACCAGAAGAAAACAACCGGTAACTATTTTCCGAGCATACATACAGAGTACAGGAAGTGGTAACTCGTTAGGCGAAATCATAAAACCACGACAAAAACAAACACGACCGTGCCGGCCGTGTCGTCACAAACGAGCGACTTACCGAAAAGTTCATCTGCGTCGACGAGCCGTGCCACCAGCACGATGACGGTGAGCAGGGCCGGGATGCCCCAGGCGGCCAGCTGGAACAGCGTGTCGTGGGACGAGTTTGGCTTTTCGGCATGGAGATCGGCCGGTGAGCCGAGGTCGGTGCCCAGCAGCCGGCGGACCGACTTACTCCAGCGCATACACAGGATCGCCCACCTGCAATCGGAGAGAAAGAAAACGGAGTTTATGAGAAAGCAGAACGTAATGAGATGCATGATGATTTCGATATGGTATGTGTTGGGAAGATGGGAGTTAACGATCGAGAGCGATGTTCTTTGGAAGAACATAAACTATAGTTGAAAAATGACCGTAGAAATTTGGAATTTGTACATGTTTTGTTGACGATTAGCTACGAAGTGTATCGGTAGTTCGTCGACTGAAATCCTTCAAAACATTAAACTCAAATCACCTAGACCTAGAATCACATTGGACGACAGATCGAAATTTGTTTTGGAGACTCTACGAGAACAATGTAATTATGCTTTTGTAATTTTATTAGCCTTTAATAATTTGATGTTTGTCTGTCTATAGGACAAAGGAGTTAAACGGCTGGAATAGAAATTGATCTTCGTTCTTCATTTCAAAACAAGTGAAGACAATAACTATCAACGCATCCTGTCCAGGAATGTCATATTTTGTCAACTAATTGCAGTTAATTGCAGTCAATTTCCAACTCGACAGTTTAATCCAACTCAAACTTTGCATTATATTTCCTAACTAAACACTTTTCTATTCTAAATTATTACGTGATAAAATATAGATAAAAGCTAATAATCAATCGCAAAATAATATGGATCATACAACAAAATACCAAACGAGAATGTTGTAAACCGAAATAAAACATTCACAAAATGTGATTCTCAAGCATTTTGTTCTTATGTGATATTCTTAAGCGCATAGTACGTAAAAACATGCATTGATAGAGGTCAAAATATAGTCAAACATTATCAAGAATATGATAATTTTTTGAGCAGATGTATGATTTGTACTTCAATGCAGGGAAATATAAAATTTCTGTAAAGTTTATCACAAGATATTTTTCAAAAAATGTGATGAAACGAAATAGAAATAAAGTTACGAATACAAAACACGAACAAAGTTATGAGAAAGAAATATCAGAAACTTGTAAAAATA
>KB672957.1:176765-202183 GCA_000349145.1 Anopheles dirus
CCTAAATGTGATGAAAAGCGCAGTATCATTGTCACCTCGTGAAGACGATGAAATAAGAAACAAAATAAAATAAAGGATTAATATGAACATTTCCATATCATCCATTACCCGGCTAATGCTTCCAAAGTAGAAAAATCTATAAAATTTAGTACAGTAAACCCACACACCCCAGTCTAATTCGATTAACAGCCGATACGGTGCAATGCAAAACCCAGCAGACAACAAACCAAAAAAACCGGAACCATAACGCAGAAGAAAAGAGCGTGAAACATGCATTTATTCAATAAAATCAAACCCCGGTAGCCGTTCGAATCCTTTGGCCGTGACCAACCTCCCAACGACGCACGGAAGCACCCGTAAGCCGTGCAGCCGTTGTCTGGAGAAAGACAGCAGAGGAAGAAAAGGGGTGAAAAAATCTAATTAGTTAAGTCTATTTCTACATGAAACATTTACCGTGCCCGATTAGATAAACGGTTTGTACGCGCGCGCACGCGCGACCGATCGTCAGCCATTTCGGGGCTGGGCGGCAGTGGGGGCTGCCGAGCCGGCACCATCAACACCACCGTCATCAAAACCACCCCACCGGGGCAAAACGGAGAAGCTTCGGTCGATTTAATTCAGCTCCGTTTATACGTTCGGGGCTTTTTTTTCGCTCGTCTTCTGGTCTCGCCCATCTCATTCCGTCCCGCTTGAAGCCGTTTGTCATTTGGCTTCGCGACGCACCGCTCGTCCTGAGCCGCGTGGTGGGCAGCGTTGGGGACGGAAGCGGGACCAACAAAGAAAAAAGACACGATACACATAAACTACGCCAACCAGCTTGGCCGTGGTTTGGCGTGTTTTCCGAGCTGCGGCGGGCGCGTCCGTCCGGCGGGAGGATTTAATTAAAATATGCCAGATAAAATGGTGCGATTAACGACGCGGCCGCAACGGATTATGACAGGCCGGTGTTTCTGGGCGTGTGTGTGTTTGTGTGTCTAGTGACGTTTTCTTGTAGCATTTTTTCGGTTTGTTTTGCCTGCCGGATGACCTTTCCCTGCCGGTGGTGTGAGTTGAGATGGCACGGAATGATTATTTCCGATTAAATACAATAAATCGCCTGCATTATGCTAGCTTTGTGGCAATAAATTAAAGTGTACCAGGCAAGTTAATAATAGATCGTAAGACTGTTTGGATCTGGAGTTTAATTGCTCTTTTAGCACATAAAGATAGAGAAATTAAGCACTGGCAGATATATGTTTATCTCCCAATAAAACCTCCACTTTTTAAGTAAAAGCTTGTATTGCAATCACATGCCATGCCAAGAAATGAAGTTTCTGCTGGAAACCAACGGACACGACGACAAGAAAGCTTTGTTTGATTTGATTTTTATCGCCAACAACCACGCAAACCATACAATAAATCAAAAACTGATTAAGCTTTGCCCTGTGTCCCCGTTCTTCCAGTATTGGAGCCATCGTCGAAGCCGGAAAATGCAGCTTGTTTGACCTGCAGCGCTTTCCCTAACTTATGGAGAGCCGTTTTTTTTTCAATTTTGGATAAGAAATATGGCCCCTCTCTCTTTCTCTGATCATGTCTTCCATTTCACGGCCCTGCGGCTTGATTGGTTTGCTTATAAATTATAACACACACACACATGCCCGACTGGAGGTAATTATTTATTGGCTGATTAATTTTCAACATCACCGTTTAAGCCCGAACCTCTCACCCCCCGGAGCGGGCAGTTAAACAAATCTTTGACCCGGCAACGGCATCGGAGCATTTGTTTTAACGATGTGTCAATCGCGCGTTTTGTCCGCCCGTTTCATCGAGCGCCGCAAGACGGATGGATGGGAGCGTTGGCTTTAATTAAAATGGCCGACAGGCGAATTTTTGAAATTAAAACAGCGCAACCGGTCGTATAAACAAGCGACCGCTATCAAATAATTACATCGCGTTTATAAATTGGTCACGATTTGTTTGCGGGTGATAGGATCGCACAGTTTGATTGAACTACTCGCAGCACAGCTAGCGATCGTAACGATAGCGAGCGAAGATGAAACAGTTGTACAGTGAAGTCTTTCAGAAATGGTCACACCATCATTTACTGTTTGCAACAGTGCAAACAATAACGTGAGAAGATTTGGCATGCAAAAAAAAATCCCTGAAATGACATCTTGACCTCTTTCCGGCTGCAGAAACACTTCAGAGACACCCCGCGCGTACGTATCGTGCACATTACCAACACATCCAATTGGACTCTCAAAACTTCGTCACGCTTTGTCCATGCGAAATAATGAATATATTGGAGAGATGAAAAGATATAGATATCTCCACCACTTGAGCCAACCTCGATAGAGCAGAGAGAAGAGAAAAAAACTGATCACCAAAACCGATCAAAACCCATTTCAACTCGAATCTCTAAAGCCAAAAGAAACTCAATTTTGACAGTTTTTGTGAGGATAAAGAGATACTGAGGAGAACAGAGGGGAAACAGATCCCGAAAACGATTAGAAACGATCACCGAACACACCATGGCGAAATGCAAACTCGCCGAACACACGGATCACACAGCCGAAACGCGGTATCAGATTGAAATGATAAATGGTGCCTAGGTCGTGTTGATTGCATCTAGCGATAAAGATAGCGAAAGAGGATACAAGCGGAAAAGGGGGAGAAAGAGAGAGAGAGAGCGATAGATACAGAGCGCAATAAAAGACTCCCTTCTTCGGGACTTCGTTTGTCAAAGTTGAAAGCAATGATTAATACTCTCGTTTCCCAAACCGAAACGTACGACGCGATCGTGTTCTGGGTGTCCGAGGAGCCGCAGCAGTAGAAGAAGAACGCAAACCGCTCCAAAAGAACGATTAAGTGAATGACGTGTGCGCGCACACCTTTTCGAGAGCGACTTGCCCTCTACTTGGATCCCCAGCACAGATCTGCTCTACGAGAGGGTCAATTAACCCTCTCCGTGCTGGACCGTCACGGGGAAGAAGCATTTTTTTTCGCCGAGCTTCTCGAGACGCGACCACTCGAGATGCTCAATTTTTCTCCCCATCTTTAAGGCGTCCGCGATGACGAGACATCATTTATCAACGAGCCTGATTGGTTTGATTGGTGTGCCTGTGCGTGTATGTGTGCCATGCGTCCCGATGACGGGCGGCAGCAACGGGTTAGAAACTTCAAACGAACTCCACCAGATAACCTCAAAGTGTCGTGTCCTCCTTCCCATAGTTTCGCGCGTATGTGTGTGCTTATTTACACTGATCGATTGTTCCGAGGAAGTTTGGAGAGACACGCTCGTCGTCCCGTCGGCGGCCTCAGTTGTCTTCACTACCGAACAACAGCTGTACTGCCAACACCTCACACGCTTGTCTAGGCCGCACTATCTAACGTCCGATTGTGACAGTGAAACCCGGGGTCACCGTGTGCTAGTTCTGTGCATGATCGAGCTTTTTTTTTTGTTGCTGCTCAAAACAACACACCAATGCCCCAACATTCCGCCCCAACTCCAACGTGTGTTGTGTTCTCTCTTTACCGGACAGCAGCAACTCCCCACAACGACCGACCACAACATCGCCGCGTATCGGTTCGCCGGCTGTCAAAGATGACAAATTGTTGCCTGATAAAGTGGAAATTAAATTCTCTACACACCGTGTTCTGTGGCGTTTGGGGCACGGTGCTTGCCGTACGGCGTGCGTCCCGGAATCGGTTGTTATTTTTCTTTACAACACGCTACGACGATCGCTCATGAAGTGGTGGGCTTCGACGTTGTTTTTTTCTTGTATTGTCCAGCCCCTGGGTTTGGCTTCTAGATGCCACGTTTTGCCGCGACAGGTTTCGGGAAGGCAAGAGCGCTCCAGTTTCCTCCTCCGCGTGCCCGGGACAGGATCTGCGGAATCCAGGTATTGGAGACGCGCGAAGAAATGCTCACGTTGCGTGCTGCGTTATTAAGTTATTTCATAACCGAGATTAGCACGCGCTGCCAGAACTATAATCGCCACCCGTTAAGGCCTGATAACGTGCCGTGACCGGGCGGTGCTCGAGATAGCGGTTGGCACGTCGGAATAAATTTGTCATTTTATTTTCGTTCGGTTAGTGAGATTAGCATGTCACGGATCTAGGTTGTGGAGTAAGAGGCGCGAACGTTTGGAAGGAGCTTTTGCGCGACTTATACCTCCACTGCACCAAGTCATGATAGGTGGTTTAGACAAATACGCAGGTTCACTATCTGGGGGGAATGTAAATTTGGATTAGGGAAGCTTTTGCACATTCTGATACGCCATGTTTGTTGATGCGATTTCTATTAAGTTCTTCTCATATCGTTGTGTAGCAATCAAAGGTACAGTAAGATATTGTAAAACTTCTACCAAATTCATATAAATCTCCTATATCTGATATCATTCAGGAGTGTAGATAACATTCCATGACTATCGGAACATCAACTAATACTGTTGACATCTGCAAGTTTTCATATTGCAACGACTATTAAAGTTTGTTAAACGGTGGCCTTTAAACATTTCTTCATACCACGACTCAGTTTTCGCAAAATCTCTTACTATACGAGCGAAAGATGCTAAACTTTATGACTGTTTTTCTAACGAAGCGTTGCTCCATAAAAATAAGAAAAAAAGATACCAACCGTTAGACGATACTAAACTACACCTGAACAGATTTTTAAATCGCGATCAGTCTCGGGGGTTCCACGTCTAAACAAAATGTAAATACAGTCGAACTGGCACACAAACACACACACGCACGTTTTCGAACGCTGATCGTCGATCGATCGTCGATCAGGGCGCATATCGTGGACACAGTTTGTTACGTTTTCGTCCAAACTGGATCTTCTCCCACGGACCAAGGCAAGGACCATTCTGGCCGTTTATTATACCCCTCGAGGCCAAATTGGAAGTGGAGCTGAGATCTGTTCCGTTTTCCGTTTATTGATTTCGACGGGCGGGATGCGAAAGACAAGCAGGAGCAGGGGAAAAAAATAAACCAACAACTAAACAACGCCATCATCTCGCGATTCCCTCGATCGGCCCGGGTCGATTCCCTTCGCGGGACTCAAACCCAACCCCGGGGGCGCAAACCCGCCGTCGTCTCCGCTGCATCATTCAATCAAAGACTCCTCCACAAAGACCATCTCCCAAGACCGGGGGGGGGGCGAACTTTCAGCTGCCGTTTGGAGCGACTCGCATGAAAGCATCGAACCACCATCGGCGGGAAGGAAACCGATTCCCTACGACCACATCCACTGGAATCGTTCAAAATCTTAATCGCTTTATTTTGTAGATTTTATTCCGCATTAATTTTTATTAATTAAAATTTATGACCCCATCGTGGATCAATTTATGGCGAGCAGCACAGGACGCGGTTCAGCGTCCAGGAGGAGGCGCTGGAGGATGTCAAAGACTCGAAATCGGTCGAATTCGAATTCGGTTTTTCAGTTTTTGCGTCCACCACTCTCGTCCCGAGGCTCGTCCACTGCCCAACAAAAGTGGGCATACACACACACACACACACACACACACACACACACACACACACACACTGAAGAGTCTTCTCGCTAATCCACCATCATCACCGGCACCATTTTATGGATGGGGCCGCATCTCTGACTGCCTCGTTCCAAGACTTAGACATCCCATCTCCAGCAGACAAACCCATCGCTCCGTGCAGGGGATTCGGCTGTGTGTAGGAAGGAAATTATTGCCAACCCCGTTCCTTTCGTTCGGACCCCATAGACGAGCGGGGAAAAAGCTGTCAAAATATTTCGCTTAGTCGCCGATCTTATCTGATGCTGGCGAGTGCGCGAGAGGCGCGTTAGTTCTGCAAAGCAACGGCAGGCATCGCCCGCTTTTCAAGGCGATGGTTTATAATGTCAAACGTTAAGCCTACTTCCTTGAGGCGATCTCTTTCGCTATTGAAATCGCTATTGATTTAGTAGAGTCCTTTTTCTATTACGAATAAACAAATATGTTCGTTTTGTGTAGTCCTATTTAGTGCAGTAGGCTTTTTTTATGATGCTCAAAAACATTTTATAAACGTTACTAATAGTTAATAATCAGATATTTTTTTTAAACATTTGTTTTCATAACAATGTATCAAAATTGAGAACAAGAGATCTTTTAATGTTTGTTAACTAAAACTATGCTATAGATTGTAATATTTGAGGTGCGTAGAAACATATTTTCAAATAATGCGAGCGAAAATTTAGTTCAAACATTCCTCTCAGTAGTTATTTTCTTATCAAGAATGCTCATAGACATTATTACTTGCTTTAAGTATTACTTAAATATTTAATTTACCCTAACGAATGCAGTTGAACTGCGCAAGGACTTACAATATAAGTTTGTAAACAACATTACGTTCTTCTAGCAAATTAATTATAGAACGAATTATTACTTGTTGAGACGATTAGCTGTATGTTTGCGAGACATTTTCTGGCATTGAATTCATGTCGAATCCCAATATAAATTCTCAATCAATCAGAACAATTTCAGAAAGATGCAGCTTTCTCTATGTATTCAAAAATCTTAAAATAGTATTTCTAAAACTTCATAAGGTATATTATAACACCGTATACGATTATAACAAATAATCAAAACTGTCAGCATTGTGATGTACATGCCTGAGACTAACTTGCTCATGATCATAATCATATTTGAATGGTTGCTCTAAAAGCAAATCATATTCAAATTATATCCCATAACTATCCTACAACATACCACTTCACAGAGACACCCTTTCTTTCGATCAACAAGCCTCTCCAAAGAATAACAATCAACGTCCACCCGCCACCGCAAACCTCCCGCTTCCCAAACCAACTCCGACGTTCTATTTACCCGACAAAAAATTGGTCTCAAAATCGATAAACCCGCGATCGGGAGAGTCTCGTGATCGTGAAATGTAAATCTTCCCACAATCGGCATCCCCAACCCCCTGGTCCCGGTCCCTGGCCTACCCCAGCCACCAGCGCTTTCCGCAAACAATGGTACGAGCGGTTATATGCGGCGGCGTCGAGCGCCCGCTGTGCAAACGAAGCAAACGAACAACGAAGATCGACCGGCCGATCGGAAATTATCATACACGGCGAGAGGAATAATTTTCCTATAAAAGCAATCTACCGAGATCCGTGCGGCGGTTCGCGTTCGCCGTGACTCCGGGCTCCAGCGCAGGCAGCTCGTTACGGGGCGCAATAGGACGCCGCTGCTCCAAAACGGACAAGGGGCGTTACCTGTTGATGTCTGTTGTTCGTTCCAGAATAATAATGGATGCTCGTGCCGGCCGGCCATATTGCCGAAACCCGTTCGTTGCTGGGCTGCAGGGATGCTGCGCAGCACGCGGAGCGCGGAGTTGGAATGTAATTATTCTCAACAAGCCTTTCGACATTTCCTCTTTCGCCGCGTTCTTCCAGCTCCACGCTCCCATTTGGAGCGGGCCGACGAGTTCTACCGCCCAGGTCGAAGGTGGGAATGCGGCTGCTCCAGCTTTCCAGCCTGCTTAGCGTGCCTGAAATCCAATCTGACACTCCCGGCGAGTCCATCCAACCCTTCGCTCAGTGCGCTCGGTGCCGTCGTGCCGGAACCCTTCGGCCGCCATCAACACACGCCAAAAAGGCCCACAGCCTTCAGCAAAACAACCTATATTTTTATCTTGCACACCTTCACCGTCCCGCCGAAACTAACTACGTCGTGTCTCAGTTTTCGCTCGTTTTCGCTTCACCCAACCCCGGAGGTGTCGACCGAAAGCGCTACGAAAGTCGCCCATAAAGATTACGCCAAACGGGATGATGAGACACTGGCAAAATGCAGGAGACAGGCAAACGTCGTCGTCGTCGTCGTCCGAAGGAACAGCATGAAGGTGTGCAAGAGATGCTGTGCATAAAATAATCGAGCAAAATAAACCCGAAACCCAGACCTGACATACGCGAGGATCGAAGCGTACGTATTGCAATCTGTATAAACGACTGGCCAGCAAGACACGGTGGACGGGCGAGAGAAGGACATGGCACGTTTTTTGACACATTTTCGAAAGTGTTAAAATCAACAACCGCCGGATTACTTCCAACCCCGGAAAGCATTCCGTCGTCCATCCGACTCCCACCGCCAGTGTTCTTGACCTTTCTGTCTTCAGCGTTTCATGTCTCATGCAGTGCGGGAGTTTTCCTGTTTTATTCTTGTTATTGCAACTCGATGCATCTGGAAATGCATTCCGAGCACACGAAACGGATTACGATCTTCGGAGGGGCGTTGGGGCGAATGTGGGAAGGGATGCAGCAGAAGGCAGCATCTGATTCGCAGCACACGATCGCGACCAGCGCCAAATGGCATCATGGGGCGATTTTATTAAGCTCCCGTCAGTTTGCAGTCGGATTTGCAGTGGACACTGACAAGGGGTCTCGTTACATGTGGGTTTTAGATTAGCGCTGCCACCATCTGCTCCACTGCGAGGTGCTTTGCCCGGCGAAGCACGACAGATAACGTGGCGCGTACTTCGGAAAGTGTAAAATTAAGCACTTTTATTAGCTGGACATAACCTAGTTTGTACTGACTAAATGGAAGTATTACGAACATATGCTTGCAGCCGAATTTTGTAATATCGTTACTACTATTCTAGTCTAGAAGGCATTTGATGGCGATAGCTGCACAAACCGATTCCAATTTATGCAGCGATCACTGAGAATCAAAATCAAAGATAACCCCCGAGGAGGCACATTAGGGTCAAGTCAACATTTTTATAAGTTACATGGCATCTTCATATATGATTGTTCAGTATTATTGATGACGTTGATGACTTTAAAACATGTGGTTTTATGGTTGAGTTTATGTATTCTTGAAAAGTTCTTCATACTAATACTCACAGATGCTCAAATATATGATTAAATGTTAAGCAAAAATGAAAGTATTCACTAAACAGCCAACAAAACGGATTAAAGCACACAACTCACAAACGAATAAAATGAACGAATTCTAATGCATAATTAGTCGTTCCCACCAGACTCAGACATAACACTAACAGCCGTGCCGAAAAATATTAAACACCGTCCGTTAAAGTCACACTCTGTTTGGTTTAGCCTGCGTAATTCGTGCTCCCAATCTCTCCAAACCTTCACGCTACTCCGACAAAAACCTGAACCACCCCAGCCTGATTGATTTACGATGTCCGTGTCCGTGTCCGCGTGTGTGTGTGTGTGCATGTGTCCGCCTGCCTCAACCAGGGCACCATAAATCGTGCGATGCATTAAAGATGCATTAGTTCCGCAGGGAATGCGCTCCCGCATTTCAAAGACGCCCTGGGACGGACACCAGTGCAAGATCAATCAAATATGCAAATCAGCACACGCGGCTACGTGTTCCATCGACGATCGGGCGATCGCCAGGCACTGGACGCATTAGCGGACCATCATTTCGCCTTTCGCTGGCGGAATTTGACAAGTTGATGCCGTGTTTACCCTCCGATCCTGGTGCGCGGCTGACAGGCTGCCGGCATTTGGGCGTTGCAGTTGTTTATGGCCACGGGTCCGCAAGCGAGGATCATAAGGTTTTTCCGGCAAAACACGTAGTGAAAGGCACGAAACGTTTGTCCACTCCGTACTGCTCGGTAACGCCAATCAGCCGGTTTTTGCTACTGTCATTTTGGATATAAACAGCACCCGCGGGGCCGAAAATAGGCACATGCGGACATGCGGGAGTTCTTCGAAGAATTCGCCCAAACAAAACGGACCGTTCCTCGAATCGTAGTTTCGTTATTGTGGGATTTCGTATTTCTACGATCCCTACAAACACATGCACACAAAGCAGCATCCAGTCCGGCTTGTCCGTCCGTCCTGTCTAATTGTTGCCAGTTGCCACCAACTCCCACCGGCTACGGCACAAAGATCGATCGATCTAGCGAACGGTGCGGATAGAAAAAAAAGGAAACAAGTCCAGACTCCAGAGCGGACCCGAGGCAACATTCAACTCCGGCCATGTTTGGTCCACGCTGTCTCTTCGGGTTGATATTTATGTTGTTCCCTTCTTCCTTTCGGCTCGTTAGTCAACGCCGTGTTGGCCTTCCCGTTTTCTTGCTCTTCCAGCCGGGGCCGGCTCACCCGCCCCGTTGCGTAGGACAGCGCTGGGATGATGAGAAAGGCATGTGCAAGCGAACGGTGCAATACGAGCCATACATGTGGCCGGCCGGCTTTTTTTTGCTGGAGCTGCATCGGAACGTTCGGTCGGTGTGTTTGTCTTCGTCGTCGCCTGACGATGTGTAGGAATTTATTCTCCTACCTTATGGCTGCGGTTCGCTCATTCAAGGAAGGACGCGGAAACGATAGTAAGTTATGCGTGCTTACATTTTTTTCCCCCCCGGGTGAAAAGAGAAACAAACCCCAAACAGGGCGAAGAACATTACCGAATTTTTATCTTATCTCGTCGCCAGCAGGCGTGCGTGCGCGTGTTTCAGTTTATGCCTTTCGGGAAGGATCCTTTTAAAGGAATCGTGCTGCCTGCCTCACTTGCAAAACAACATTTCGCCCGAATTGGGAAATGTTAGTTTTGCCGCTCCGAGTACGTTTGGGCATAGAATTTCTAGCGATCGGTCCTGCCGCGTCTGTCCGCTTTGATGCTTTGTCTCTGTCCGAATAAGGAAAGCAACGAAAAGTCAAGCGATTTGTTGTGTTCCTTTCGAACGCCGGGCCCGACCCGCTCATCCCATCTTATGACACTTTGCGTGCATTGTTGGTGCGGGTAGGCCGGGTTGCTAAAACAAACAATCGGAATCGGTCCTCCGACCGGGCGCGGTAGGACAAACAGTTTTTGGCAACCTACCTGGCCCGTTCCGCAAACGCGGCTGGTCCTTGAACAGGGGGAAAAAAGGAACCGAGCCCTGTCCACCTGCCGCGCCATACAATTAGACACCGTGATGGATTAGGTGCACCCGAAAGAGAAACAAAAGCCGACCGACCGCTAGGCCGGTCTTTACCTTCCTTTACCCTCCTTAATCCAGGACAAATCGTTCGACGCAATAGCGCACGCTCATATCCATCGAAGCCGGAGATATGATCAACTTCACTTTGATGCCCCCTCGAACCCTCGGTACCGGAACTTAAAACCCCGAGGCTTAGACCTCGCCGACAATGCGTCGCCGACACCGACACTGGGACCGGGCATTGCATCACGCAGCAGGAGGAAGCCACGCAGTGTACGCGCAAGGTGTCAACTCCAGACGTTGGATGGGTTCGGTGTCCAGTGTCGGTTGTTTCCAGCTCGCTGGAAAGGGTAAGCATGCGTGCACAAGGTTTATAACACCCTATTGCTGGTGGGGCTTCTTTCAAGGTAGCGCTGCACTCCGACCCAAGTACCGAGGCATTGAAATGCGATGAAGATCAGAACTTCAGAACACAAAGTCTGCGGCTGCTTGTTCAATAACACACAAGTTGCGGATGCAAACCATGGTCCCATCATGACAGCCTCGTTTCGAAACGGACTCCCGACACTCCTGAACTAGCACCACTAGCAACTAAGCGAGCTTCACTTGAGCCCGATCAAAGTGTCGGGTGCGAAGGAACTGGCAAATTTTTACACGTTAACAAGTCCATACTCATTCGTACCTTGGCCTCTGGGGACGATGGATAAGCGCTGGCGGAGCTGTACTGGCGAAACCGCAAACTCGCCAACTCCGCCAGACCGGAGCGTTCGAGTGCCGGGTGCCTACGGGAAGTAATACGATCCCAAGCACCAGCACCGGCGAGTCTTCTATCGGGTTGGTAAACGACGTGAAGAGTAGCGTGGAGAGTGCGGCCCGTAAATCTTTCCCGTCCAATCCAGCGCTCCAGCAACACCTAGGTGCTCCACCGGTGGAGTTCCGCTGCTTGAAGCACACGTCCACGAAGAAGAAACGAACTCCGTCCAGGCACGAGAAGGAGATACACTCCGCAACCTTGGCACATTATTTCCAGCCAGTTTACCGACCGGGTGTACGGTATTATTCTCGTTCATGCATAACGAGCGTCATCCGTCAGGCAAGTCTACGACATTGGGAGCTTCGGGAGTGTAGAGGATAGTGTCGAGGCGCTTCTACTCCTCAGGGAAGGTGCAAGTTTTTGCGCTGCTCACAAACACACACACATACACCGCACGGAACGGATCGGATCGGTCGCTGATCGTTGTCGATCGAAGGCAATCATCATCACCATCATCATCATCATCATCTCTATTCGCTTTTCAGCACGTTCTCCGACGGTGTCCAGCAGGTTATCAGATATTCGATACGCTCTTTCCAGCCCTACTACTCACCGAGTCGACGACCCCTCTTCACTGCCGGGACGGGTACAAATATGCCACCGAACCTGCGCCCTCCCGAGACACGTGCAATTAGCACACGTACGTACGTTATCGCCCAGCAAGTCCGTGCGCGACTCGACTCGAGGCTCCACGCTAAAGTGTACAACCGATCAACTAGCTGCGGAATAGCGAAACCATCTCCACCGAAAAGGGTTGTAAAACGTGATGCAGCGCCCATACGCCGGTGGCGATTAAAAATAGAGGAGCACACGCGGAAACGCGCCCGTCGCGGCTCCCTGCCGATGGCTATGGTCCGGAACCGGGAACCGTCGTTTATGGCCCCTCCCGCGGTTCGACCTTTCGGCGGAGGTTTTATGGTCGCACCGTGCACGATGATTGAAATTGGTGCAGTAAACGCCAAACTCCGCCAAAGCGGCGGGGAGGTCGCAAAATGAACGCGATCCGCATGAACGGACCCTCTCCCGCGTACCTTTGATCGTGCTACTAGAGGGGGTAATAAGATGTGCTGTTTTTGCTTCACTTGGCCAATTTTTGCCCCGCTTTAGCTAACAAGCAATTAACGAGCCACTTTTGGATGGGAAGATGATTTATCATCCCGCCAGTGCCGGTGTATTAGTTAGCTGGTAAGTTATTGCTGCTCCTAGCCGGTAGCCTCTCCTGGCCCAGCACCTGTGTGCTCGCCGCACCCATCCGCGTAGAGCTCCGAATGGCTCCGTGGCTAGAACTTGAAACAAACAAAACGTGCGTGTATCACGTACGAACGGAAGCCAAGTTTACAGAACACTTTTCCCCAAACCTTCTTTCAAACACACGTTTGCACAGGGTAAACCATGTTAAACAGACTCAATGTAAAGGCCCTGTTCTCTTTCCATTGTTTCCTTCTCCCAGGGTGTGTGTGTGTGTGTTGTAACATCTTAAAAGTGCAACACCTTAACACAGTACAAACGATTTAAATGACAAGCGACAAACCGCTTCGCGCGCACCGTTCCCGGATACAAACAGAAACCCTTCAAAGCGCGACTGTCCCGGACACGACGACACCGAACGCAGCGGCGATGACGGTGGGACCGTCGCTCACAACCGGGACCGAAACCAGGTAAGGTACATATTTGACCAATTACTCAAATATTGATCAGTAGCGTCGCGGGTAATCCGGCCGGATTCCACAGATCCAGTAGGCCAACATGGAAGCGTCTTACCGTACGTAACTCACCTTCCCAAAACAGGGAGAAGAGATGACCCCCGGATCGGTTTGTTTGCACAGAAATCGAATTCTGCATCTATGTCAATAGGCAGGCTACACCAACAGCACACGGCACCCGGGCACCCAACCGGAAGGCTGGAGCCAGCGAGAGTGTACCCGCACGGTGCAAACAGCTTCCACGCTCGGACCATCTTAAGCACTCCAAGATGCGCGCACGCGAGAGGAACAAGCTACGCGCGGAAGGCAGGGAAATTGTAAATAAGAAGGCTTTTCACAAGCACACACACCTCTTTCCACTCTGCTGCTCTGCGGTGTGGTTTGAGAGCCGTCTGTGACATCTGAGAGAAACTGAGAGCTGCCATGTTTCAAATCTTGGAAACCCTGTGCGATGGATGCGACGCATCCGATATGGAACATCTCCAATGACCGCGGGTTAATGACGATCGCAATGATTACGCGCTATTCCAACGCACAGTCTGACACGGCGCATCGCAGTAACGCGCGGATCAAGCTGTTAATGATCCAGTGCGTTTGGATCGAACGGCTTGGACGCGTACAATGAGCGTGCTGTAAACTAGTCTGCGTAGTGCAGGACAGTGCAGGACAAAAAAATGAATCACACGTCATGAGTTGATTTCCTTTCACAACTGTTGCAACAGTAATGGTATTGGTGGGAAAATCTGATGAATGAAATAACTCAGAAGCCTTCGTGAATACATGTAGATACCTGTGTATTAGTGCTGCTAATACATAGATAGAGCCAATAGGTTATTCCAAATGTCATTAGCATTTGTATCACTAAAAGAATCTAGGAATGGTAGTCATTCTAATGTGAAGAGAATGAAGAAGTACGCTTTTTTTCTCTCTGTTCGCTCCATCCGATTTCGTCGTCGTAGTTCTTATTGGATTCCTTCAAGATCTTACAGTTCAAATATGTATAATTACATATTTGACAATACAGCTATTTCTAGTCATCGGTTTTCTAAAGGATAAAACCTATTTTCAGCACACTTTATTTCACTCGACTTTAAAAGATTTGTCACTTCCTTGATCGAAATCATATAGTGATCATTTCTTTTGAAATAATTCATAATGATGTTGGATAAAATAACAAAAGATAACATTAAACTGTGCCTTTAAAAACGATTACGGCATTAAATAAAACAGCAAGTTAGTCTATACATTTTAAAGGCAAAAACTTGGTCCTTCGAGCCGGATTCTGCATTGAGCTGTTGTTACATTCACTTACAACCAGTTGATCTGCACAACCAGATCTTACAACCAGTTGATCTCGTTATCTGCCAGAATCTTTCAAACCTGATGCCAACTCATTTCGTTCGACAAACATTAGTGACACTGTTTTTTTTGTAAACGCACTGTGTGTAATTCAACCACCACGTGCACCCGTGTGTCTTGGGTGAGATCTCGGGCATCCATACCCCCACGCCTTGCACACTCTGAATGAGAGCGATTGATTGGCTTTCCTTCGCCGTTCCGTTTCCCACTTTCCGACACCCAGCACCAGACTCGACTCCGTCTTCCGCACCAACAGCTTCCAAAGCACCCTGCACGGTGGTGGAGCATTTCACCCCGGGTGCGGCACGCTATCCATCATGGCGGCCATGTGGACGTGATGGGGCCATATCGAAAGGCGGCACCGGTGGATCCATCCAGCGCCGCTCGCTCGTCAGCACTGTAACGAGTTGGCAATTATGGTGTGGTTGTTTTCGTAATGATTCAAATTTCATCCACCCGTCGGGTCGGTCGGTGAAGTGCGGGCCCCACTTCGGTTGGAAGTGGCCGGAGTGATGGCTGCGCCTTGCCTTAAACACACCTCTTCTTTCCCGAGCTCTTCTCGTTAGCGCACGTTAGCCGGCCCCATTCCGGGCTCCGAAACGCATCTTTTTGGCAAATCGCTGCTCACTTTCCACGCGGGTAAGCGCGGGCTGCGTTGTACGTCCGCGTGTAAATTGAACCGTAATTGACGACGGCCGTACAACCAAATATAAGAGCCTGCCGAACGGTACGGTAGAGAGCCGCCGGCGCAGGCCAGAAGAAAATAGCGAGAGTTCGCGTCTATTAGAAGCACTTATTCTGCACGCATTACACATGTGCACACTGCAAGATTAGCAGACTAGCAGGGGTAGCAGACCGACTGTCTTCAGCTACTAATAAGCCATTGGTGGTTCATCAGCCAGCGCTTTGTTGGCGTGTTTTCCCGAACGACCTGACGCGCAACCGTAAAGCAACGGTACCTATGGGAAAGGTAAACTGCACTTTAATGAGGGTGAACTTTACAAACCTCCCGTCTGCTTGTCGGTGACGAGCTGCTAGCGACCAAGCAAAGTCTCCCGACGCCGCTGCGCTTCGATTAATACGGCCAACAGATAAAGGCGTTTGGATTGCACTTCACGAGCTGTCCATATGTCGCACATGGGCGCGACGGAGTTCCCACCCGCGGGGAACAATACTCGCACGGCGGATGATGGAGAGATATGGGAGTCGGGCTTTTTCCCCAACCCATTCCAACACACGATCCTTATCGTGCTCCATCGCGACGACAGCGAAGCGTGAAGCACGCACGCACCAGGGACGGAAATCTTGCACGGCTGCTATCGGCAATCAAAATTCTCACTTCATTTAAGCTAATTTAAAGCCATCAGGCAGCGGGAGGCGCTCGCCACATGTGAAGTGATTATTTATTCCACTTCCAAGGAACCGATGCGGCCGGGCATCCGGTTCCGGGGAAGCGAACGGAACGTTGTCGTTGATGCCGCACACCACACACACACACACCCAACCGCACAGGCCCAACCGGCCCAACCGAAGGACCTTCGGCGATGGGCACGGAAAAAGTATCAAATTTCCTAGCTCTCTGCGCGCAAGATGCGACACACCGACGAAGCGTACGAACAAATTATGCTTTATTTATTCTAATTTAAAACCTCATCATCGTGTGGACCCGAGCACCGAGAACTTCCACAATATTTGCCCAAAACTCGACGTTTGAACGAACGAACCGAGGGAAAAGGTCGTGGAAAAACAACGCCAGCCGAGAAACGGCTTAGAAACGACGAGAAGAACAGAGGAAATGTGAAACACACGCCAACGGAGAGACGTCTGCACATGTTGGTTCGGTTCCGGCGTCGCGTTTACGAAAATGAGGGACTGATGTTTATAGTTAATTTAGAAAACAGCCACTAGCAAGGAGGACCCGCGCTAAATGTGGCCTTTTTTGGCAGATGCTTGCCCAATAATAACAACTTGACTTGGTTGTCGCCGTTTCCTGGGTATTTTATGTATGTTCCTGGTAGTTCTGTCTGACGATGAGTTAATAGACGGTTAGAAGGGCAACGGAACCCATAACAATCGAGACTTTTTAACCCTTATTTAGGAAGAACTCAGCTAATCAAGTCGGAACGTTTGCTACGAAAACAAATATAATCAATAACATATGCCTTTCGCTGTCAAAGCTACACACACACAATATGGAGGTATTAAAATGTGGAATCCGCTCGTTTCGCTCCGTATTTAAAGAGCGGAAGGAAGCTAATGATCGCCAACGACTTTTTTCCCTCGCGCTAATGCGATCCAATGCGATCACGCGCGATCGATTGCGATATCTTGTTCAGTGCGCTGCCCCATCTGCCCATCCGGACCGACCTGTGGACATTCCAAATGTCATTCTTCGCGACCGGAGAAAGATCAACCTGTCGGGCCGTCAGGAATGCCACAACACCAAAAACAAGCACCGCAAATGGTGCCGCTAAATGTTCATAAATCTATCAAATAAATTATTTCCTTCACGATCACACCGCGGAAACCGGCTGGGTGGAGCACGCCCGGGTTCCCATCAGGAACGGACGTGGAAGACACGAAAGAACGAACGACTTGAGGCGGCCTTTTGCCGCGGGGTTTCTGGTGATTGTGATGACACTTTTTTACGCGCTTTATGGGAGTTTGATTTTTCGAAATCGATGAAACCCGAAACCCCGCAGAAGATTGTGATCGCGCCGGCCGGCCGGTGAAGGCTGGTTTCGTCACGCGGCACCGCTCCGCGTACGTCGTTCGATCTCATCAACGCTCGTTCCGGACAGATCGCAGGGGGGTGTGTGTGTGTGTGATGCGCAAAAAACACACTGGAAAAGAAAGACTGACCGAACTAATGATCGTAAAAGTGGTGACATACAATTTTCCCCACGTCGTGATTTACGGTCGCCAGCGGTGGCCGAACATCTTGCTCGGAGCGGGCTGAATGTCAAGCGTCGGCAGGAGCGGACGCTGGGGAGCGCCCGAGAACGCCCGAAAGTAAATAGTCGCCGGGCCGAGTCGCTCGAACGGGGACGGCTCAAGACGCACGCTGTTCTCCCCGCGGCGGGCGCGTCACCGTCTGGACGACGCTGGACGTAAATTAACATAATTTATCGACCGTTCTAGGCCGCATAATTTCGTGTCGCCAGCGTGCTATCCGGTTCGGCTTAATTACGCGTGCGTGTAACAGGGAGGATGATCGTGGAAGAAACACCAGAAACAAATGGAAAAAAGCAACGAAAGAAAAAAAAATATGTCGACTCGTAAAATGTGCGCGAGAGGTTGGTCAGAAAAAGCAATGACCTCGGCAAATGATGATCGTTAGGATTTAAATGATGATCTTGCCGTTTTACGGCCGGTGTGCGTGTGCGTACCGTGGGGTGTTGGATATTAATCACTTCGTTTTTCAAGCTAAACGATCCGATAATCTCAGCGGATCGTTTACGATATAGCATATACTATTGGATCGAAAGGAAAGTTCCCAGTATTTTTTCTTATAATTAGATGTTTTATTGTGTTGAAATGGTATCATTTCGTGTTTGTTCTAAATGTTGTCCATAGGAAACTACACCTGTTCCTGCGTTGGCTTTAGAAACTCTCAACTTTTCAGTCCAAGAACGAATCGATCCCATTTGTGTATCCCTAGACTGTGGAGAATCGTATTCATGTAATAGTTTTCCGATAGGATCTGAACAAATAGCAGCTATATGGCACACAGGTTTGGCTATAAGACGGGTGAGGAAGAATTTCCCATCCAATAGCTGCAAGATGTGATCGGGCATTGCCATAATAAAAACTTACAAGCTTGTACTTGATCTCAGATTCTTACCGATTTTCCTCTTAATTCTCACTTCAGAAGAGTTAGTTCGGAAACCATTCATAGTATACGACATGCATCTAATCCTACCACATATGCTACGACATACGACACCAATGCAATGTCAAACATACAGTATTATAATATTGTTGGCAGATGTCATTCTAATTCCAATCGGATCATTCTCCCCTAAAACTTCTAATGGCATCAAATTTTGCAACAGTTTCTGTCCAGAATCACTGGTCTCTAAGGTTTTTGTCCAGAATCACTGTTCGCTAAGGTTTTGGTCCAGAATCACTGTTCTCAAGGGTTTTGGTCCTGAATCAGAATCAGAATTTGAACCGTTCTCTACGTTTTCGGTCCAGAATCACTGTTCTCTTGAGTTTTGGTACAGAATCGCCGTTCTCTAGGGTTTTGGTCCAGAATCAAACTTACAAAACTTACTTGTAAAAAGAGCAGAATTCTTTACCACTCAGTTCCCACACAGATGGCTTGCTTAAAGCCGAACATCTTCTGTGTTTAATTAAAATTTCACAACACCGCCGCGAAACTACTTGTTAAACAGAAAGCGAATCTTGTTTGATGACAATACGCTTGGGAATTCTTAATGTTCTCGCCGCCACAAAGCATACTTCTGTTCGATTTTTCCCATTCGATCGGTTACATTAAAGGCACATTGAACATCGGCGTCAACATCGCGGCGAAACTGAAGGAAAAAAAAGCAAGACAACTATTTAGCCAGGCACATCACATCAGTCGTCAAGTCCGGGCCAAGAAATCACATCACGTACACGATCGGGCTGCCGGGGCTGCGAGTTCTCATTCGCTCGATCGATTTGCCCTGTGTGTGTGTGTGTGTGAGCGTGTTTCTTTCATGCCCTTTGCAGCGCCGTCCATGGAATCTGATTGAACCATCGCACGGGCGAGCGGTGATTATTAGTATTCCCGGCAGATCCACGCACCCATCGTAGGCACCACTCTTCATCGCCTCTTCGAACAACCGATACAGAAGACTGATCGAGCAGCGAGTTCTCTGCGGCTTGTTACGATCCCACCAAGACCATCGCCTGTACGGAGCCGGCCTGAAGAGGGCTCTTGATGAGGAGATGATTATCGCACAGGAATTGAAAATTCTGTGTGCGCGTGTGTTCGAGCCCGAAGCCGAAAGTTTGAAAGAGTGAAACGAACAACAGCCCAAAAACGAGGAAACAGAAACGAGGAGGAAACAAACCTCTGGTCCGACCGTCTCGATTCATCCTCACCAAATCGCCAACGGTGTGGCCTCAGTCGTCGGGTACGAGCCGCTCCACACAAACGATCCGACCGATCCACGAGCTTGTTAGAAAGCTCGATTAATGGAGCATCCCGCTCGGACGTAGAACCGGCGGGCGCTCGCGCTTCCAGCTCTCCTAATGAGGCTCCGGCACAGGGTCTATCAATTACTCGACCTCATCGATCCCGAAGCAATCGAGCGAGCCGCGCCAAACCCCGTAGACGGAGGTTCCATAATTTAAGAATTCAGCATCGATCAGCTTGTTTACGAGGAAGTGTACAATTATCCCCCCGTGGAACGCCCGCGAGCCTCCATAAAGCCATCCGCGTGGTCCGGCATTCTAGGCAGTCATCTCGACTCCGTCATTTGGTGTTTGTTTGAACAACAAATTGCTCTCCGGCGTCCAATATTCCAGCAGCGCTGCAACGCTGAGTGATTCTCTCCCACCGGGAGCGTGTGATCGACTTCCTTTCACCCGGCTCAAGCAGCGAAGAAACAACCTGAAATCGATCGGAACCGGGCCCCGATCGGTGGCTCACACGGCATCGTACCGCGCATAATCGGACGGTCCAAATTTACCTCCTAATGAGACCCATTCCACCCGCGAGCTGAACGCTGAAATCGACCAAAATTAGGCCCGCGATCGGTTCGCCCGCTCCACCGCCAATAACAATGTAATTGAACGCACCGCGTTCCCGGGTAGCGCCCACTGCAATCACAAATCGGATGTATTTAGCAGGCTGGCGGGCTTGCCCACCGATACGGTTCGCGATTGATTGCCCGCTGCCTGATTGCGGCGATAATTGGGTTTGTGTTGTTCCTGGCCATCCATCGCCTACGCGAACGAGGTAGATTATGCTGATTATATTGGCAGAAGATCGTTGGCTAGGTGGGTATAATTCAGTAGAAGATTAGGCAAACTTCTAGAGTAGTAGTTGGCGAAGGAAAATTGCCCATTCCTCATAAGCATACGTGCTGCTTAAAAGATTCTAAAGACACAAACTTGCCTACCAGCAGGATGCTTCAGGTGTAATAAAACAACACAAAGAAATGCAAAAGTCCAGTAGCAGAGGTCACCTCTCAGCACACCATAAAATTCATCGTTACACCCAATCGAAGTAGGCTGATGGGTGAACCAGCACAGGTACTCCAAAGCACACAATCTATACGAGACCCCTGAAGAAACCCTGTCGCTTTTGACCAGTTCTGGTGCATGTGTCCAACCTGACATGACCATCCTCGGAAGTCCCACCGGACTGTACACCTTCCAGGAACTGGCGTGTCCCAGCGTTTCCCGCAGAGGGGCGCAAGCTGCTGTGCAAATCCCTCAAGGCGACATTTGTCCAATTTTGGAAATGACGACCGCTGTCCCCCGCGGGCTTGCCACTAAAATTGGAACTAACCGCTGCAACTACTGCATAATTGACTGCAAGCGCAGCGTTAGAGCAACCGGGTTGCGGTACATGCGTGCGTGCGTTTTTCCGCCGAAAAAAAAACGCAGTAGGCGCAGCTCCCGCAAAGTAGGCGCCGCGGGTACTTTCAACTCCTCTGTCTCCTGGAACTCTGACCGCAGTTAATTGCCTCCAAAGGCCCTTCCGGGGGTTTTGTGTTTTTAATGCAAGAAATTGTCCACTTACCAAACAGCTGCCGACAGGCCGAAGTAGTACCGCAGCAGGAACGTGGCCGCACACGGTGCCGTCGAGAGGCCGTCGGTGAGCAGCAGGGCGACGCCCGGAAGTTGTGGATCGTACCCGCAGGCCGTTGCGTTGCGCCCCGCCAGCCACCGGACGGCCCACCCGACCGTCACCAGACAGTGGCTGATGACGAGCGGCATCAGACTCTTGTCCCAGCGCTTGGTGGACAGGATGAGACAGAGCGTGGCGACGATGGCCGTTCCGAGGGCCGCCACACTCCACGACGTCAGCCACACCTCGGCGAAGTGTTTCTCGCTCTGCTCGAACATGATGTCCGCCTCGCAGAGGGGCGCACAGCGCCCCGACCGGTTCAGCTGCACGTACAGATTCGACCGCTGCAGGCCCTGGCAGGAGGGCCGATCGGACACCAGCACCTCCCCGTCGGCCGGCTCGCCCGGTCCCTGCATGCACATGTGCTCGTGGTTGTTCTCCTCCGGGAACCGATTGCAGTCCAGTGCCGACGGCCACGGAAATCCGAACCCCTGCAGGATCGGATGGCACCGGTTCTTGACCGTGTTGCACAGACTCCGGCACGGGCCGATCGGCATCGACACCTTGGGCGTGCACATCGGCACGTACGTGGCGCACAGGAAGAACTTCAGCTGCCTGCTGCACCCGAACTGGATCAGCGGGAAGAACGTCTGGAGCGTGAAGTTCGCGTCCGACTGGAGCTCGTGCCCGACGATGTTCGGCAGGGACGTCTCGTTGTAGCCAATACCGCGGCACAGCTCGATCCGGATCGGTTCGCAGGTGCGTTGGCTGGAGAAGTCCGCGGTGTTGGTGCCGGACACCGGCAGCACCGGCAGCAGCAAACAACTCACCAGCACCGCGCACAAACTTGGCCACGCTGCCATCTTGATCGTTTCGTTGTTGTGTTTTGTTGTTGCAACTACTACTTATTTTTGTACAAAAATTTCCCCACACACTCACACCGTTTCCTCCGCGTCGTGATGAATATTTAACGATACTTCGTAGAACCGACAGCGCTCCGCAGCTAATTGCATTTCCGAAACGTAGCAACCTGCGTGTGGACCGATCTTCACCCGTCCAGTCCCATCATGGTAGGCCTCGCTCGCCCTTGCCAGGTTTGGTGTTTCCGCTGCCGAACTTCGTGTGTTGCGCCACGCAAACCACGGAAGATGGGTCAGACTTTCGTGGGCCTCTTTCGGCAGCCTCCCGGGGCTCGTTAGTGACGCGTTGAGTTAGTTCCCCCGACGCACCGCTCAGATCTTCCCGGAGGAAAAAAAAACGAACCAGACGAATCGTTCGTTGCTACGCTACCTTGTCTTGCCCTTTCCGCTTCGCGACCGGCGGCTGTCCAGACCAGAGCTTGGGATATATATTTTTTGTTATTACGTTCTGCTCTCCTCCTTCGCTACGAACAGCGGTCCACGCGAGACCGCGTCGTCTTCAGCGCAAGAATGAAAAACAAAAATCAAAACGGACTCTCGAACGTGTTTCTTCGGCGTGGTCTGCCCCGTTTTTCTTCTTGTTTCGTTCCGTTTCTCTTTCGTTGTTTACACTTTGCGCTTTGCGCTCTACTCTTACTTCTCACGCGCGGCTCACTCTGCCAGCTCACGCACGCACTGGCTTCTCACATCTCACGCACGTACCATTCTCACTGCGCGCGCACGCGCGCTCTCGCACACACAGGATTTGTTTTTCACTCACTTTACGCACGAAGATCTTCGGAAGGTTTTTTTTGTTGCTTTGGGCGTCCACTGGAGGTACCCGTTTTCCCCTCACTGAAATGTGTAGCTTGCGCGCTTGTTACCGTTGCTGGTGATTGGAGCCACCTGTTTTGCGAGATTCAGCGGTTCGTGGCTCGCTCAGCGCAAGATCAGCGGTTGCACCATCGGTGTGGAATCTGTGGAACACAAAATCGACAAATGGCGGTCAGGAACGAGGAAAGAACGACTTGGAGGGGGAACATTAAAGAAACAAACGCTTCATAAAACAGACACGCACACATACACACACCGATACACGTGCCCAGCCCACGCATATTCGCGCGTCTAATTAAAAATAAATCATCACCCAACACTCGGCCTGATTTTTTTGTTTTTTTTTCTCTCTCTCTCTCTCTCTCTTCACCACTCCACCGTTCTGGCTCCCTATCTCTCCAATGAACAGCGCTAGGCGTGGGTGGAAAAATACACAACACATGTGTGTGCACCGCGAACAAACGGGTCCGTGTTTATTTTTGCATCGCGCACGTACTACAACGGCGGCGCAATCGATCGGTGAGCGAAGGCGAAGGCGCGAGTGAGCACCGTCCGGGAGTGTTTTTCCTGCCCTGCTGTTGCGTGTTGTATGTATAAACTCACGGAGCAAAATCACATTCCCGAAAACACACCGCAACACTCCGAGTCTGACGCAGCGAGCCGAAGAAAAAAAAGACAAAAGCAAACCATCTGATTTTAATTCCAGCATCCACTGCGCGGTCACGGTGAGCCGCTAGGGAGTCGGCTCACATCTCACGGCTCGCACTTCTCACACTCCACTCATCTCAAGCGCACGAGCGTGAGATCGTGAGCGAATCGGAGCCGGATGGGAATGCGAAACAAAACCAACATAAACAACATATGCGCGACTGTTTGTGCCGTTACCCGAATGGCGGCGCGGTAGTAACACACAGTAAATAAGTAAATACTGCAGAATCTTCAGCTGTGTGAAGTGAGGGGAAAACATTCCGTCACCGCCACAAACTGAAACAATATTTGAACACACACGCACACAGACGCACGCGCGCGCGCACACGCACGCACGAATGTTATTTTGTACACCCGGGATTGCGCCGGAGATCTGGCAATGACTCGGAACGCCAAATGTGGCGCACTACCCGCCCCATTTGTGCCCTATCGTTTCGTACATTCTAACCAAACCACCCCGGACGGTGTTGGTTGCGACGTGCACTGACGTTTGGCCACGTTTGGGTGGTGGTGTGCGAGGTCCCTGGATCCAAACCATCATTGACACCTGATAACAACGATAACAACGACAACGACCCAAGGTGGTGGAGCAGCTGCCGGGCCACCCCAATCGCGTTCTTCTCTCGGTTTTACGCTCCGTTTTCAAGCGTGTTTTTTTGTTGTCTTGCTCAGTTTCAGTGACGTCGGACGTTAAGACACTGCGCGCACCGGAGCTGGAGATATTCTGCAGGCGCCCCGTTTTAATGACACTGCACAAATTCACACCTTCGCTTCTGCTTCGCACCGATCTGTGAACTGTTTTGGTTTTGTTTCGCCTTTCGCCACTGCCGAGGCACAGACTCGAACGGGTTCGGAGTGCGGAGCTGAGAAGCTCTGCGGGTTTTGTTGGAGAGATAGGTGAGCAACAGCGTTTCTGTCAACCTTCGGTGCATGCCACTACTGTATCAGTATCGTTTGCAGATAACCGAGCTCATCCATAACTCATCCACCCGCTTTATTAATCCAACCGAAAGAAAAACTCCCTGATAGCGCGAACTAACCCTACATGTCAAGGGACGTACTTGCACATAAAAAGTCGGTCTTACAGCGTAATCTGTTTCTTGCGCGATAATGTCACTATTGCCACTATTGCTACTATCCACTGTAAGGAGCACTACTTACAATTTGATTCACTAAACACAGGACCGTCCCGAACGAGAGAGGTTTCTACGCCCGAAACGACAAAACTACCGCGCACCGAGACACTCGAAGGTCTTCCACCGGGACAGGCGCGCGCGAAATTCACCTCCTATACGCAGCTTCTTCGAGAAAAAACTAAGTGAGATGATCGTGAGTCTCCGTCGGGGAACCTTCGTTCACCGGCGCTCCGCTCCACGCTCGTACCAGGAGAGAGCGTGATAAAGAGAGAAAGAAGGAGTTGC
>KB672957.1:209553-296352 GCA_000349145.1 Anopheles dirus
TCGCTACCACGCACGTCTGCTACGCGAGCATGTTGCGCCTCGTTATCAGTTTTCTCACCTCCCCCTCCGTTTCGCTCGCACCCAGGAAAAGGGTCTTAATTTTCTTTCGCGTCGGGAAGACCTTGCCTTCCCTTGGTTTTATCAGGCACTTTTCTCTCTGTCTCTGTCTCTGTCTCGGTGGGATGGGGGATGGAAATGGGGGGGAGGGGTGATCGCATGTGAGCCGGCCATGTAGCTCTTATCTTGTTGAGGCTGTTCGAACTGTCCTACTGTGTCGGGATGTGTTAAATGTGGCGCACCATCACTTCGTGCGAGGAGCAGGATTGAGCGGCAGATATTCCAAGGTGGGATAGGGTCGTGTGGGGTGGGATAGGGGGGGTTTTATTTGGGGTCGTTTAGATAGGGCGTGTTTCGTAGGAAGTGGGTAATTAAAAGTTTTTATTTCGATCTGTCTTGTATGTGTCTATTATGCGAAGAGAATTGGGATTGATTGTTTTTTTTGTTGGGAAAAAGCATTCGTTTAAATCTTAAGAAACAAGTTAAGATCAAACAATAGTTGCAGCATTTAACAATTATAACTTCAATAAACTGCCAATAATACATTTAAGACTTAAAGTACTTCCTTTTAAAATGCCTTCAAAATGAAACATTTGCTCCACTGGCGCAGCATGCAAACACGATACCTAGAATGAAACCTTTTTGTTTCGCGCTGCTGCCGAGAACCTTGTACACGTTGGCCGGGTTCAACATACCGCGCCGCCAGGGCAATCGGCCGAACACGTCCACCAGGTCCTCCGGTCGGTCTGGTCTGGCGCAGAGAAAAACCGAAAACAACGGAACGGATAAGGGCGCAAAAAAAACCGGAGCAGAGGCTCGCCGCCCCACCCGTAGACAGGTACCACTTAGCAAGATATATTGGAGCATGGACAATCCCGATTATAGGGCTGTCCCGTGATGCAATTGATGCAACCTTGAGCTGGATTACCGGCGTTACATGCATTCTGGCGCACATGGTTAGCGCTTGGGAGGAGACGGGCGGGTATTCGAAGGTTTTTGCTGAATATTTTATTATACTATTGTTATGTTGGTTATACAAATTTTTGAGAATTTTCTTATTTCGTAGAACATGCCATTCTTTGTTATAATTAGTTTTGTGGTGCATGCATTTTATGAAAAATTTAAATATCTGAATCGGGACATAATAACGTAATAATAGTATTTTCAAATTGCAGAAATTAGTATTTTAAAACAGTACATGCAAATAGTTTTTTTTACATGTCAATAAATTGACATTCATTCATTAGTTTATAGTTTTAAATTATCATATATAAGTTTACTTGAGAAAACAAACCTCCAATCCCAAACATATCACTTTCGGTAACAGGTCTGCATTTTGCATTCGCCTTCCCCATTTCCATGCATTCGGTATCGTCTTCACCAGTTCAGTCACAAGTGTGTCAAACTCAAGTAGTACAATGTAAAAATAGTTATGTTCTATATCTCTTACGACTGTATGGCCGTAATTATTCAGTACTGCTAATTAAAAATATATTTTGTTCAAACAATAAAACCCAATAACGACATGCTGAATCTTTCCAAAGAAAAAACGTTGTATAATTATTTCATTATCTCTCATATTGTCGTTAAAGTAAAGCAATTCCTTTATGTTAGGCAATTTTTAGGTTCGCTTGATTTTTTTTCATCAATATAAATAAAAACTTTTGCCATCATTTTGTTGTAGTTGAGATTTATTTGATAAATAAAACTTAGAAGCCATGGAAAAAATGTATCACTGTAAACTTGATTGAGTGGCGCCATCTAATGATGAGTGTCGAAACTTAAAAATTCAGGGGTTTTAAACCTATTAATCCTATTAACCTATTAATTTTAAACCTTTTGTTGGAATTTTGTCACTAGGGTACCTAGCTATAATTAAGCAATGTGAAATGAATGACAAATGAATTTCATGAACTGACAGACGAATAAACGCAGGCAAACAGAAAGGACGTGTTTCACCTCAGCTCCTTCAAAATCATATCACCGGATCACGATATTACAACCCGTGAAATTGTCTACACCTTTTAAACATTGCTAGAACCATGACCAACATGTTTGAAAACGAATGTTTGAACCCTGTTCTGCAGTATTGAAAATTAAGCAATATATTGCTGGTGTAGAGAAGGGTTCTTTTTATGCATAATATTGTGTACATTGCAGATACATTTCACGACCCTGAACCGTTACCTTCAACAGTTGTCTAAAATAGAGTAGGACGGTTTTAAGACTGACTATCCAGACTATGGATAATAACTAAGTCAAAGAAAGCCAGAAATGGCATGTCTAAACCTAATTGAGGTTCATTGTGCAAGGAAAACGAAAAAAAATAATTTAAACATCATCAGGATCCAAAACACATACACAAACACGTACCTAAGGTAAACACTCATAATTTCAACAAATAACAAAAGCATTTGTTCATTCCTATAAGTATTGAATAATCATAAATTAATTACTTTCAAAATACTATACTATATGTCTACAACGAAATGCTTTGAAATCGCAAGACGATGCTTTATTCAAAAAGTCCAACACTCTTCATTCAAAGTTTTCTCTTCCTAATGTGTATCAAGTGTTTATTGGGAAAAACTACACTCAATACCAGCACCATAAGTTCGACACCCTTGCATTGCTGTATCATCTGCATGCTCACGCGTACAACGCATCATCCTCTCATCCCCGTTCGTCGCACGAAAGAGGTCTAGAAATGATAAAGCAGGATCGAGTCCGGAGCAAAGTTTTCACGCCACAAGCTAAGAATGGTACTCGCCAAAACTAAAAGACCACATCCAGCAAAAGGGTGCCCTTCGCAATAAAACACAGGGCGCTGTGGACCCTTGCCGGACGCGGACAGAAAATGAGCAATGGAGCTGCGTGCAGGTATCAGTTCTCGTTAATCAGCGAAGAGCTCGTTTTATGTTGTTACTTATTTATTTTTTCTCCCCTCGAGCAAGTTCACAGTGTGCTTTTTTTCCTCGGCCCCGTCCCAGAACGCTCGTTATTGTTCCCCCGCGGTACGGGTTCTGCATGCAACCCGCGCGGCGTGCAAGCGCATGTACGCTTTTATGTATGTGCTTATCGGCACAGCAGACCTCGCGGGACTTTATGGCGGAAGCGCACAAGAAGAATCCGACTCCGACTTTCCGCACGGTGTCTGCCGGCGGTGGCGGTGCAGCAAGCGGTGGAGAAGCTCACGTACGAACACCGTTTACAGATGTTCTTTTTTCCTAACGCAGCAACGTTTGCTTGGCAACGCTCATTAGCAACGGCACCTTTCTCGAAGCGGAACACATCCGCGGACCCGGTGGAGCAGCCGATCGGACGGACGGCGGGTAATGGCAATTGGTCGGAACCGCGCACGTTAACGATGCAAAATAGAACAACATTCTTGCGGCGCGCTATGTGTGTTCTACATGCGCACCCAGTGCCAGTGCTTATGTTTTATGCTTTTCGGTCGATTAAAACCATTTCATCGGGGCATGCTTTTCTTTGATGGATGCATGTTCCGTCAATTTGTGTGTTTGTTTTACGTGCGGCAGAACATGAAGGGGAAACAAAATCAATTTCACATGGCCATCCGCTCCGAGCTAGCTTTGATACAGACGTTATGCTTGAAAATAATTGTTGTTGTGATAACCATATGAAGACGATTCCGATATCGAAGCAAATGGTCATTGTTTTATGTTTCATTCACTTCAAATTTGTTTCACCCAAATGAATCCTTTCTAAAAGTTTCGAAGCCTATCTCGTTTACCAGGCAGATCCGATTACCGCTTACTGTACACACATACTCTCGCCTGCACCTCATCCTCCATGGAATCAGAAAATAATCTATCTTGTTAAAATAACGATAGCTTGTTGAGCGAAAGGATTGGCACGAACGTGAAGCGGCTAAACGAAACGGAAACGCCACCACATCCGCAAGAAGAAGTGCCTGACGCACTTACCACCTAACGCGACGCGAAGATCCCAAGCTCCCTGCCCAGCCTCGAACCGAGATGGCAATCTGGCTATTCTCCCAATCCCCAATGGTTGAGGCGTTCCCGCCCGCCCGTTTTCCCACACCTCCCGATGGGCCGATCCGCAAAACGCGATACGCGAGCGCACAACGAGCGTAAAAAGAAACAAGTACATGTATTTAATTTTTCAAAACCCGCTCGCTTCCAACCGCAAACCGGAACCCATCTGTTCTCATTAGCCGACCATAGCCCAAACGCCCGGGCTGGGCTTTCGCGCAACCGAGCCAGCGAGGGAGAAGCGAAACGAAAACACACTCTCCGCGGTCCGGGCTGGAGTTTAAATCACGAGGAAAAAAATTGCTTCTCCTCATTTGCCTTCCGCCGCCCGACCGAGCGTGTTGTATGTTGACGCGAAACTTTACGCGAAACGGTGACGCCTGTAGCACGCGTAGGGCCGGGGAATTGTACAACAGAGAGTGAGGGAGAGAGAGAAAAAGAGATAGAGCGAGAACATCTCATCCCAAGAACGTACACGAAAATAGTTCTCTCGGGTTCTGCTTCGGGTTCGTCGCTTCCCGTTGCATTGAAGTCTCTCGTTTTTTCATCATTTATCCGCAATTCCCCGCCGTGTTTCTTCAAATGCACGGCTGAAGAGGCTCGTTTGCATGTTCATTTCTTTCGCATGTGCTATTTCCTCTTCCTCTTCTGGCTGACCTGTGCGGGATTGAGCGAAATAACAAAAAAAATGCCAACACAATAAAAAACAAAAGCGAACAAACCAAAATATCGTTAATCACCACAAACGCAGCGGATATTTCAACAATGTTGCCCCGGCAACCTTACTGCTACCACCTCGACCACTGCCACTCCTAACAATGCAGTAAAGGATAAGAGAGGAGAAATAAAGCACACGCTGGAGTTTTTTTCAGCAATAATGTTGTCCCGGTGGGATGGGTCTCGGTGCGGTCGCATGTTGCGAGATTTCGGCAGTCGTAAATAAGCATAAAGCGAGTTTCGCAGTTGCTACATTCTCGTAATTTTTGGCATTTTCAAACATTTTTCGCCTCGGTTATTGGGTGTTCTGTATTGTTGCTTACTATTTGAACTTTTTGGCTTGTTTTGGGTGCGGTTGCATGTCTAGAGAAATAAATTCTCGACTTGTTTCGCCGATACGGAGTACTTTCTAACAGAGCTGGTGTATTAATTTGCATGTTAATCGAAACCATTTACACAAATCAAGCGCGATGATGATTGTTTTATCTTGTTGAAAAAAGCTGCTAACACGAAAAACATGCACGTTCGTAGGAATAAATATTACGTCAACAAACAGCTATGCTTGCAGTTGTGTAACAAAGTTTGGTTATTACAATAATTTATTTGTGAATAACTATAATTTATTAATAATTTAAAAAAAAACTATATTTGTTTAAGACTAGTATAGTATAACTGCAAAAGGCATCACTTGTCCAAATACATACAGAGCTAATTATAGACTAAGGCACGTATATAATTTCAGAAATAAAAACAATAGCTTCATCCGTTGCGTATGCTAATTGATGCTTCACTCTATAATTTGCAGCTTATTTATGGAGTTCATTTTCATTTTGCAGAATGAATAAGATACCCATTAAAACAATTCATTTATACGGTCGACAAACACTTTCCGCAGCCTGAAGCGTGCTGTTGTTCGCTGTGCAACAGCAACTATAAATTATTGCCACTTGGCCCGGTGCCTTGGCAATCCTCACGCAGTCACGCTTTCTGCATAGAATGCGTACTTAATAATCGCTATTGCTACAACAGCAGTCTGTTTTTGTTTTCGTTTTCCTCTCTCCTGGCGATTACTGTGGCTTCAGAATTGTACACGACCGCACGCACAGAGAAAGTAATTGAGTAATAAAAATGGATAAATATGAGGTGAAAACTTGTGTTCCAGTGCGTCGAAGCCCTTTCCCTGTCCTTGTTTGCATACCCATGCGTCGGTCAATTGATACGCCAGGGCAGGGATCGGCAAATATTCGGTGGAAGCAGTCAGTTTGGAACCAGAATTCTGTTACAATTTAGTGAAAAGTATGCCGCAACAATTGAAGGCGGTGATACGGTAATGCTGCCAAATATTGGAAAAAAAAAACTTAAAATAGGATCAGATTATGTTCATATTAAAGCAGGACGAAACTATTTATAACTATTGAAATTAATCGGACACGTTAGAATTGAAAATGAACTTTCTGGAATAGAATGGTTGCTCATAATCAAGGCTCTGTTCTGTTTCTTTGAGTGTTTTTTAAGACAAGCACTAATTTTTTGGATCTTATTTTTGCATGTCCAAATTCTAAAGAAGCTTCTTGGCAAGATTTGCTATGAATACGTACTTTTAAAAATTAGTAGAAAGTTTAAAAAGGTGTTCGATTTCAAGGTGTCCGGAAATGAGTGGCTGGTACTGTGTATATTTTTTAAAAATAATTTTAGATTCTAATTATTTGCCATGATAAAAAAGAAATTTTGGTAAGTGGTCGCGTAGGTATATACCATGGAGTCATTTTGATAAAGCTGAAAAAATGTATTAATGGAAAAAAAATCATCAAAAGACATGTTGATAATCGAACGCGGTAATAAAATTTCTTAGGCACTTATCTCCGGAAAAGGAAAGCTAAACATTTTTCCTTTTCATTCCACTGTGTTTAAAGTGTGCCAAAATGCCCGAGCCTGACGCTTTTATCATCTTCAGCCGCCAGAACGTTTCTTTCATCCGATCGGAACGCCATCGATCCGTGTTTATAGCCATAATTACCTCTGATAGCTACTCCTTGTACTAACAAGACCTTTTTTTTATAAAGTATAACTTTATGGAACATTAATTCCGTCTACAGTTGAGTACGGACTGCATTAATAATTGCCGAACCCTGCCCTTGTGGACGGAACGGTGGGTCAAAATTAGTTTAAACTATAGTTATTTCCGGTAGAGTGATAAAATCTCTTAAGCGTGTGTTGACTTCGCTACACCTTTGGCGATGAGAATGGCAATGAAGACGATGCATGTTCAAGCGCATCTTTGCGTGCAATCAACAATCCAATGCACGATAACATGTTCGGGAAGAGCGAAATGTGTAATTTAAAGGACGACAAGGACGTGAACCGCGGCTCGTGTATGCTTTGCTGCGCATTCGCGCCCTTGCCACACAGGGTGTTCAAGTGAGTCTAAAACGGCTAAATACAACTTTAAAGGCAATTGTGTAAGTAAATGTTTTAAATTTTGGATATTCTTCATAATATTCTCATGGATGATACATGAAGTTCAGAAATAATGTAAAGATAAATCAAATGTTTTTTATATTTTTAATTTATATACATTTGCCCTAACGCACATTTTATATTATAAGGGTTTTTTTGGTTTAACTAGTACAACAAAAAATAAATTTTAGATAGTGTTTATGTCAATTATTCAAGTTAGGAAAATCAATTTAGGAATTCTTAATAGTATAGTTGTAAAAATCGAAATAATTTTAAAAAGATTTAGTTTGCAATTGCTCATTTAAAAAATTAAACCAGTAAACTTATAAACTATCTTTTTTATTTTTAGTGGTTAAAATAATTTTTTATTAACAATTTGATAAAGTAATAATAATAATAATAATAATGTTATTATATTCAAGAAACAAAATCTCTTTAAAAAATAACATCAAATTAAACATGGCCTTTCGTTACATCGCTAATAACATTACCCCTTCTAGCTCATGTTCACCAGTAAATACAGTTTATTGTACTGCCAGATAATGATTTGTTCGTTGAATGTAACACAAATTGACGAAAATTATCCAATGAAATATTACCAAATTGCTACACCCTGTGTCAGTTTAACGTTGTTTTGCACTGGCCAGGCACGACTCCTTAGCAACCTGGGTATTTGTTTGCTTTCCCTTAGCAACCACCATAAACATCATTGGAAGAGTTGTAGTGATGTTTGAAAACATGTGGAATATTTGTTTCCTTAACTAAATACATTGCCAAAATAGTTGCACTGTGCACTTGAACCCGACATAAAAACTTAAACAATTAAAAACTACGTAAAAATGTTCCGCAACGAGTACAGCCTCGCGATGGAGCGGGACTCGGGGAGCGTATCGTCCGTGTCCTCGTTCCAGGTAGACGACCTGATGGAAAAACTGAAGCTACTTAACTACGAGCGCCTCTTGCTGAAGGAGATGAAGATGAAGCAGATCAACCGCTACTACTTCCTGCGTACGTTCAACCCAGGCGAGCAGTTCTTCATGTTCACCTCAATCTGCGCCTGGCTCATACGCAAGATTGGAAAAACATTCGACCAGCCGCAGGAATTTGACGATCCGAACATTGTCATTTCGCGCATTATTAAGGTGCTGCAGGAGATGGTAAGTTGTGATGATTGATCGTTTTAAAAACAAACGCGATTGTAATGGTGTTACTTTTTGCAGGACGTACCGACCGATTTCCAAACAAACCGTCTCATTCAAGGCGCCGGGCCTATCTGCGTGTACATTATGGACTGCCTGGCGACACAGGCACTGAAGCTAACCAAGTTCCAAATGAAACGTCCCGAATGTCGCAAGGAAGACGATCCGATGGTTGATCTGATCGAGAACGATTCCGAAATCATCCTCGAGAAGGTGGAGGAGGAACAGATGGCGGGCGTAAGCGACGACAGTGACGATGAACGAAATGGTCTGTTCGATCTAAGCTTCTCCGATCCGGCCCGGTCTGGTGTTAACGCTCGCAGGGAAACGCGCGAGTACAAGGTGGACTCACTCTCAGATAGTGAGGCGTGGCGGTTGGAACTGGAACGTGTCCTTCCGCAGCTGAAAGTCGTAGTGAAGACGGACCCCCGCGACTGGCGGGCACACCTGGAGCAGATGCGGAACCTTCGCAATAATATCGAATCGGTAAGCCATAGAATCAGCCACACACAGGGGAGCTGCATCAAACTAACCCATCAACGCATTCTCCAACAGGCCACTGAGGAAACCGACAGCCAGCTTGCGAAGCTGCAGTCCGACATCACCTACGTGATGGAGAAGATCGAGAGTCGCGAGAAGCATCTGAACCACGATCTAAAGGATCTGATCACACAGTACAAGCAGATTCTGATCGAGCACAACCAAGTGACGGGGCAGATCCGACAGGCGGAGCAGGAGAAGACCGAACACGAGCACGAGCTGGCCAAGATCACCAACGAGCTGGAGAACGTCAAGATCCAGATGGAACAGCGCGGCAACTCAATGACGGACGGCAGTAAGTGACATGCGGAGAAGGGAGCAAGGGACACGGAATTGTAAAAATCGCGATTGGTTCACCATTGCAGGTCCACTGATCAACATCAAGAAGGCAATCTTCCGTATCAAGGAGGAACTGTGCGAGATGGACATCAAGATTGGCGTGATGGAGCACTCACTCAACTCGGAAATCGTCCGGCAGGGGTCGCAGTACGCAGAGCTGGACTCCCTTGTGATGGCTGCCCATTAAGTAACCTGTTGGTTGAGTGTGTTTCTGACACTTGTTGAAGAATGCTGTTTTTACGCACGAAATAAAACAATCAACAGAAGCAGTGATTAACATATTGATTGCTTCATTTCGGCAAGATGCCGTTATTTTGTCAATTTTGTTGAAGAACTGTCATAGCAATGATCAACGTATCTCAGGAACATCGGGAACATATCCGCAGCTTGGCATTATCCCTCGCGTGGCATGAACCGACGCACACCAAAGAGTCCCGCCGACACTAGAGTCCGAATCTTCAATGGAGAATCAACACAAATTGCATGTTTTTTTATTAATCGATTCCTGCGACACTTGGATCTATACGACATTTATGCTGCTCGACGACTAACGAATACGCCAACAATTGAACTAGAAATCCGGGAACGTTAGGCATGTTTGATTGAACATACACTAAGAAACCGAAGCAGCGGTGTTTATCTAAAGAGATAAAGGATCTCGAGCGGAGTCCAATATGGAAGGTTATCTGTCCAATCTATCCCAGGTGATGGCTGAAATAAATATCCGTCCGGGATGGAAGTCGTTCACGTCCTACTGGTGATTTTTTTCTCGTGGCACAACAACCTCAACCCGGTCTAGGTTTGCCATTTATGGCTTTATACCCGTTGTAGGACAGCCCTGCGTATGGGGTTCCCCTGGTTCAATTGAGATGCTCTCAAGGCCATAAGATCGCCCTAACTCACGATCACTAGTGATACCGAGTAATATTGAGTAAGTGAATATGTCCTATGGTGAGGAATTTTCCGAAAATACTGTTATAACGCGAACGCGAAAACGTTCCCAGGATCCCCAACAACTTCCTCGATCCTGACATTACATAACAACAGCCGGGAGTGACGTATTTGTTGTCCACCGAAGCGAAGGCCGAACGCTTATTCCGGCGAGTAGATACGTTCTACTAAACCGTTTATGTTAATTCGGGATGAGATCTTTTGGATTTTGTTTGTTTTTCAATAATTGAACGCATGGTCACCGTCCTCATCGCAACAAACGAGATAGAGATCTTATTAGCAGATGAAATCAGGCATGTTTGGTGTTTGTTTTTTTACTGCAATATTAATTCAACCTCTTTGGCAACATAAAACCCACTTTTTTCTCTCACCCTGAAACACATACACGCTCGTCGATTTGTCGTTGAATTTTCTGTTTTATTTTATCTATTTAGTTTCTTGTTCGTTTCTTCTTTACAAACACTCACCCGCCGGTCCCCTGTCACAGAAACATCCTCGTCCTTCGCTTCCATATCACATCCGAGAAAACGGGTAGCGCAGTTGTGTGTTACCGTGTGAACAGTAGAGCGTTAGTGCTTACACGCTATTGTTTATCGATAGTTGTAGCAACACGGTAGCGAAAGTGTCGAAAGAGTGTCGTCGACACAGCAGCGGCTCATTTACAAAGCGTACTCCATTCTCCGGTCGAAAGCGCCTGATTGCCCAAACACAGCTTTACTCTACAACTTTACAATGCCGCAATCTGTTGGCGCCCTTTAGTAGTTGTGTTTTATTGTTCATAAACGTATGAGCGGAATCGTTCAAAATGTTTAATCCTCACGAAAACTACTCGCTATTTGCCAACTGTTTGCTGCCACAACTGGTGGTTCCCTCAGTGGAATATAGAAAATGTTATACCACGTTTAGACTTACCGCCTGACTCGCTTCTAACGCCATCTGCTCAAAGTTAAGCCCTGTTAAACAATCATACAATCATTCTTGATCACATTTACACGCAGGCGGTCTCTACGCACGCAACACTCAACACGCATCGTGGTTTCTCATTGGCAGGCTCGAGAGATATGCTAGCTGCACGGTCTCATTTCAGCAATCCGGTCACTTTCTTATCTTACGCTCGCATCACTACTCCTTGTTCCGTTGATTTCGTTTTATACAAAAGAACCGGCATCACCCAACCCCCATCGATTCGCTCCCAACGCCCGCCGGCATACAGTAACGAAGCGCATTTCAGGTCCCCTGCAGCCTTTGAACGTAAGCGTAACAGTTGAAATTTACTAATAAATCTACTTCTTTTTTAAATTTGCTCTTACACTAACACCGCATCGAACGTTTCGTCCCGCGCTAGTCGTGCCGTTGCGTGCTTATCAAAATGGTTTGCCTGTTCTGCTGCCCACTAGTTGAGCCGGTTTCATTAAAACATTCAATGCATTCGTACTCGAGTTTTGTTTCCTTTTCGTCGTTAGGTTTATTCGCGCTTACGTCAAAGCGAATCTATCATACTTTTTCTTTACCGAGATACCGTTTTATTTCTACGACTTTTGTTTCCCTTTCGCCCTTCCGCTGTGCTTACAATATTTATAGCAATGTTCTTTTTTATTCCTACGCACATCTTTACTGCCATCTGGTCGTCTCATTACATAGCCATCGGCAACCTAACACTTCAATAGTCCGCGCATCCCCATCGATTGGTGGAGGAGAAGGAGGAAGGAGAGAAAATCGAAGTCGAAAAACAGTCCCATCGGACTTGGCGGAGACAGCGGAGAAAGAAGCGAGAGGTGAATGCTAGCAAAAATCTGGAAGGAGCTATTTTACAGAGTCCCTTTAGAGAGCTGTGGCCTGGCTCTACCGCACCAATCCGTTGATACTTCTGTTGCACGTTGGTTGACCATTCCGCGAATTGACTCCATCCCCCTTAGTGTATTGTGTCGTGTAACAATACGCGCGGTGAGGTGCAAAGAGGTGTGTGTGTGTGCATGAGCGTGTCATAATAGAGTTATTCTATGTACTTTTAATATGTTTCATTGACAGTGAACTGCGCTGCTTTAGTGATGGGATAAATTAGAGCATATCTTAAGTCACTCAAAGATGGATTTGAAGTTACAACTAGCAAATTATTGATACGAATCGAATTAAAGGTGTTCATATTTTGACTGAATGGTTCAAGCATGCGAATATTTTTGCTATAGATCGCATCCTAACTAAATGATTATCCAAACTCATGGGAAGTTCAATCAATGTTTTGAGCTGTACACAAAATCTGGTTTCTTGCATTCCTTGTTATCCGAGAGCCACTGTACCTTCCTCTACTTTACTTCGGGATATACCAAGCAGAACATTTGTTTATGCTGACGGATCTGCCTGTAGTGAGAACATTTTGAACTGTGGGGGATCATTTTATAAAAAATAGACAAGGTATTGACTATGGAATTTAAATAGTTCACTCGTTTTGGTGTATAGAACAACGATGCGAAGATTTAACCATGTATTTTTGTCATTTGTCATTTTGTTCACCATCGCTTGATGAATTCCCCTATCCGTAGATACTCTACCCAACGTTTTAAAATTCGAAAAATACATGAAAATGAGTTCAATATCCAAAATCTCACCTTCTACCATTCAACACGTCGCTAACTATGGTAGCAACTTTTCATCTAGGTGTTAAAATATAACTCAGGGAGGTCGGGATCCCCATTGCAGGCAGATTCTTCAGCCGTCATATCCCTATTGATAACACTTGATAGCTCTAATGAATATCTCTCTCACAACTGAATGAAGAAAAAGAATGGAAACTAAACTATTCTTCGTTGATATCTAGATTAGCAATGGTACGAAGCACACATACACACCCACACACATAGGCACACGAAATCACACGGTTCAGCGGCTGGTAAATTGTGATACCTATGCGTTTTCTGCGAAAGCCGCCTATCCGCGATTCATTCACAAGCTCATTCGCACAAATGCGCACTAGCCACAGACGCGACGATGTTGCAGTGTCTGCAGCTCAGGGCAGTGGTACCGGCGCGCTGTCACTATCCTCCTGATCGTTGCCGTCCAGCGATCGATACTCGGAGTCGGCCGAATCGCTCACATCGTCCGCGATGGACGCGTACCCGGCTCCGGCGCTTCCGATCGACAGCAGTGACTGTAGCGGTTGCAAGTTGTTAGTGGCGGAAAGCGGATGTGCGCTGCTGGCAGTGGACGCCTCTTCGCTGTTGTTACCACTGTCGGCGGCAATGGTGGGCGGTGCTGGCGGTGCGTTGACGGACGACGACGACGATGCCGATCCGTCCAGCCGGGTGGTGGTGCCTCCGGTCAGTAGCGCCGGCGAGCGAATGGCAACGATGGAGGTGTCAGTGGCGCTTGTGTAGCAAGACAGATGATCCTGTGTGCACCGATGTAGAAGCCGATGAGTTAGAGAAAGAGAGACACATTGTGAATGGAGAGCGGTGGTGAGTGGGGTGCACGGTTAGAGGGAGGCACTGATTGCTTACTGGTTATCTTGCGACTGGTGAATATGGCGGTGAATGAAGATGCTGGTGGGCTAGCTGTTAGTTGGTTTGTTTTTTTGGCGAATGCACGTTAAGTAAAATATGAGCATGAGGATCCGCATGAGTCCACATTTTCGGGCGAAGAAGGAATCGGATAAAAAGGATCGTACTTTGAAATACTGTCGACTAGAATAGTGCTGGATGGCGTTATCGTAAGCAGCCAAGCGGAAAGAATAAATAAAGTTTGCGAAAAGCGGCACGCACGGAGCAAAACGGTGAATTGAAACGGGTGCGAATGGGAAGTGCTTCTATTGAGGCAACGCTCTAACTAGAACTAACTAACTTCGAATAAACAACGAATAACGCAATCACCTTTCTCCACTACAACTATGAACTATGATCCAAGGCAACAAAAAAGAACCGGAAAAGATATAAGAAGTTCCAAAAGCAGAATACAACCGAAAACACCGAGACGATGAGCGTTCCCGACGACGCGGAACGACTCATCGAATTCGAATTCGTTTTAGAACATTTAGTTTCTTAGATTTTTTATTTTAGTTTTTTTTAGAATTCTTTCACATTTTATTTAATCTATGATTTCCATCCGTTCCCGTTTGTTTTGTGAAGCATCCTTTCGAAGCTACGCCGCGCACTGATCGTACGGGATGCATTCTGTCTCTGTTTATCGCTCCTGGATTCTTTCGCTATACACGCATCAACTTTGCAAAACATCTAGGTCCGACATCTGTGTGCCCCTGCCTGAATATAGTTGTGTATCGGACAGTGTTTTTGAGTTTTTTTTCTTTTCTTGTTCACCTAGTCCTCTTTTTCTGCAAAACTTTGTACACATTGTGTCACCGGTGTAAAATCGCCACTCCTGGTGTGTCCTTCTGTTGCCTACGCTAAAACTAAAACGCCATCACGGGATGTTGCTGGTTTTGATTTTCTAGCCCCTCTCTTTTGTCCACAATGCCACGGCTCCCTCCATCTGCCTCACCTATCCTGAGAAAGCAATGAGAGCAAAGGTTCAATGTTTGTTTGAAAATTCGATGTTCATACAGTTTCGTTTTTCTAAACATCATTTCACACAAAACCGGGATGGTGCCCTATTATGCCTTTCTAAATTCGTCACAACGTTGTCACACTGGCGCGACATTTGCGCCCTGGACAGCTGGACACTCGCTCTGTATTACAACCCCGTGTTTGTTCTTGTTTTCTATCACTGTTACAGTTACATCACCGGCTTATGCATCATTTACATCACAATCGTTCTGATCCTTTCTTCATTATTTTATATCATCTTCATCTTCATCATCATCATCATCATCATTCCTCGTTGCCGTTGAGAAGTAGAAAAGCTTTAAGCAGCATCAACTGGAGAAAACCGAAGGAGGAACATAGTCAATACAATAAAAGAAAAGGGATAAAAATGTAGCATATGAGTCATGGAGGATGGCAGCAAACGCATAAATCATACTCCAAACAAAGATTTAAAAAGGGCAACACGACGTAAATGGCCGTGTGTATGGTTATAATATTAATTCCAACTAGCTAAGCACAGGATAGAAAAGAACAGGTAAGCCAAAGTGATGCATGAAAGCAAACAGATTTCTTCGTTTTCATTTGTTAAAGCTGTGTGACATTTTTCGATGAGATTATCTAGCCGTAGTTTCGTTAAGTTTTCCCAAATTAATACCGCATATATTAGGGACATGAGCATAATGAGCGTGAGGTTCAGGGGTGAATATTCGTGAAAAAAAAAAACTTTACTATATTGAGGGCAAAACTAAATGAAAAGAATCAGCTTTAATTAAACACTGACCATCGATTGATCGATCGATTGTTATTAAATTGAAATTATAGTATAATCAATCATTTGACCCATTAAAATGGCTTCCTATGAGCGTTATTGTAATTTCATATCAAGAGTTTTCGTTTTTGTAAAGCTAAAAGGAGACCCTCATAGAGCCTCAAGGGATCATCCTATTGGATTCTGTCGCATTGTTGCAGACGAAAATCACATCGAACGTTTCACAAAGCCATCCTAAATTACCAACGACTGTATAACGTTGAGAAGTGAACAAAAAAATGGATTACATTGATGCACATCGCACATATGATCACAGAAAAAAAGTAACGTAAGTGCCGTAAACGAAGGTAACGAATCTCACACAACAACCAATAATGATATGATGATGAATATGAAAGTGATTATTAAATTATGTTTGATATTGTTCTAAAATGGTAGTTGCATTAATGCGTATGAATCTATGTGTGATCTTTTGTACAGTATTCCATGACATACAATGCGATACAGCGTAAAGCATGTGGGATGATGAAGCTAAGCATTTTTTTTTTGTAATTTTCACTAAACAACAAAAAGCGAAAACCTCGCTCGTCACTTGCGACCACTACAAATACACGCACAGCGCCACGGGTAGCCCAATGAAAATGTGCAGGTATGTTTGTATGTGTGCAACATTCCTCCCATTCGACGGTATGTAGAGCCCAACCAACAGCGAAGTAGAAGGAGTACTTGTACAATAAAAACCGAAACGAATGAAAAAAACTATCACAAATAGAAATTTACCGTCGCACTGCTGCTACCGCCGGTGCTCTCCGGAAGTCCCCCGTCCGTGTCATCCTCACCAGCCGCCGGATCTTCCTCTTCGCAGACGCTCTGATAGCGGATGCGATCGATGCTTCCGGTCGATCCACGACCGGCCACCACCACATCGTCCTCGTCCGTGATGCTGATGTTACGCTCCCGATAGCTGCTCCGCTGTTGCTCCACCACGCCCGAGTCGATCATGTCGCGACTGGCGCCGGTCGGCGATTTGCTGCCGTCACCCGTGGACGCACCGATCAGCATCATGGTCGTGGCAGCCGGTGCCGTCGTCGATGAGGATGTCGGTTGCTCCGTTTGTGCGAAAGAATCGATGGTGCTCGTACCGATCGCCGTGCTGCTGCTGCTAGATTGCATCTCAATCGTGACGACGGCCGTCGGCGTATGACGCTGTGGCGTAGTGCTGTCCCCGTCCCGGGAAGAGCCACTTTCTCCTTTGCTCCAAAACCCGCGACCTACAGAACCGCCAGAGAAAGAGAGAAACAACGGATCAATCGTATATTGCAAAGAAACGATCTCGTAGTACTACGAAGAATGCATCGAAATCCAGCGTACTTTTGCTTTTCTTGGCTAGATTAACCGGCTTTAGTCGCACCCGATAGAAGCGGGTTCCGCGTGATACACCGTACCGGTTGTCGTTCTTGCGAGCGTGGCAGAACTCCTTGTGCACGACCGTACCGAATCCGGACAGGACCGCCGGTATTTCGCCCTTTATCGGTGGCTGCAAACTTAAATCAGGGTAGCAGCTTTCGTGCATGAAGTAAATAAATTCGGCCACCTGAAAGCAAGAAGAAGAGTTTTTTTTTTAATTTGGTACTATAGAAACTTATTTAAGATTTTTACAAAAAATGAAACATTATTTCATTTCCTCGATCGACAGCTGTACAGACCGTTTTTTTTATTGAAATGCTGAATTTATAGAAATGTTACAAAAAAGTCTTCAAAAGATATTGAACAATCCGAAAATTATCAGTAAGGACCAAGGCATTGAAAAATTCCAACCTAAAACCAATGTGAGCTAATTTAAAATAGTTGATAAATATTCGAATTCAAGTTTAGAAGTAAGTTTAGTTTCCAATCGTATCAGACATATTCCATGAATCGATAAAAGATGTCGAAACTGTCAGAAGATCTTGGGAAGATGCTAAACAGCTGCATAACATACCTGCGCAATGGTGTAGTTCTGGTAGGTCGAATTCCACACAAACATCACAGTGTCTCCCTCCGCACAGCTCATCAGCTGTGCCGCGTCTCTTCGCTGTTTCTCGAGCTCGCGCGACAACGTGTGCTTTTCGTGCTCGAGCGTGTCCACGTTCCCGTGCAGCTTGACGAGTCGTTCCGCCATCTGCTGTCGGTCGGTTTCCAACGCCTCCAGCTGATCTCGGCAGCTCGGATCGTTGAGTGGGCTCAGCTCCGGATCGGTAAGTGACTGGATCGTTTCCCGCATGCGCATACACTCTCGCGCCAGCTGCGACTCCTTCTCGCGTAACTCTTCCAGCTGCCGATCCTTTTCGTCCAGGATGCGCTTGTACACGTCCTGACTGCCGCCGCCGGGCGAACCAGCCGCCCCGTACGAACGGTGCAACCGGTTCCCACTGCCGGCACTGCCCGCCCCTGCCATCCCACCGCCGATCGCGTTTGCCTCCCAACGCTGCCGCTCCTCCTCGATGGCCGCCCGCACGGCCCGTTCCTTCTCGCGCTGAAAGTCATCGCGTACCTGTGCCAGCAGCTGCTCGTGCGTCCCGATATCGATCATGTCCGGCTTCTCGATCTTCTCCAGGCTCGTGTCGGACGGCGACCGATCCATGCTGGTGGCCATCAGCTTGAATCGGCAGCGTAGCGACTCGATCTCCGTCCGGTGCTTGTGCTCCAGCTGTTCAATTGCCTCCTGGATGGCCTTCTTCCGGTCCACCTCGACACTCGCCAGTTGGCTCTCCAACCGCTCGATCACCTCACGCATCTGGGCAATCTGTTCGTTCAGTGCCTTCTTCTCTTGCTCGTAGCTCGACACTGTCTCGATGTGGCTCGCCTTCATAGTACTGTTGTCCGAGCGCAGCGACTGAATCTCGTCGTCTTTCTGGTGGATGCTTTTACGCAAATCGTTCATCTCCAGCTCGTGATCAACCGTCAGCTGCTGGATGGTTTCGCGCTCGCGATTGCGTGCCAACAGCTGAATGTCGTTCCAGGCACGGTTCATTGCACCCAACTCCGACTGGAACTGGGTGCGGTTTGTCTCGGCCTCCGCACGTACACGCGCCAGCTGATCCCGCAGCATCATGATCGAATCCTGCGAGAGCTGATGGACGCTACTGAGCAAGCCTTTCAGTCGTTCCACCTCCAGGCGCGTGGTACCAAGGTTGTCCTACGAAAAAAAGCAGATATTTGATAAACATCATGTGAGCGGTGTAATCAACGAGGATCTACTAGAAGGGTCGTCTTTAATAGCGGTCGTCTTTGGTAGCGTTGGTCGGTTGTCAGTTTGTCATTGGTGCATTATTCTATTTAAATAAATTGCGAAAACTTATAAAACGAAAAGATGTTTTCAATCAACTCATTCATGTCACAGGTGGTACACGATACACGATTTTTTTAGTTTGCTTTGTCGAAATTTGCTAACATGAATTGTTTCAAATCTGCACATATGCACGCATATAGTATATCACCAGTTTTTTTTTGCTTTTTGAGACATAAAAAACATAATATGTATTAATTGTAAATCTACCATATATACCAATTAACTTAAAATTGAAGCTAAAAACCTAAATACTTAATTTTCATTATGAACATAGCATATCTTATGTTCAACATCTTTAAATCGATTCGGTAAAAAGTTGATCACTCTGTAGAGTTAAATGATGAATGCAGTCTTTCTTGCCCTTTTGTGCAACGTAGAAATACTAAATTATAAAATCACAAAGAAAAAACCAGCGCACAAAAAGAAAACACAATTTGCAGTTTGATAGTAACTGAAAATAGAAATAAATAAAAACATATAACCATAAAACCATAGATAAATAAATCAGAAACTATTTCGTGCGGGAGCTTATTCCTCTGTTCCATTTTCTTCTTGCATCACCCATCCTCTATCTCTCTCTGTACCTGCAGGAGCAAAATGACGGTGCCCTCGTCATAGCTGCTTCGGCCGCGGGCAAACAGACAATCGGCGAACGAGTGCCGGTTGTCGTGCGAATGACACTGTTGCTGCTGCTGTTGATGCTGATGCTCCAGCTGCTGCCGCCGCTCGACACTCGCCGCACTCGACGGCAGCGATTCGTCTATGTAAAACTCGCTATTAATAAACTCCCCTTCCTCGCAGGGCGATCGTAGCAGCACGTTGCCCGGGACACCCGGTGCGGTGCCCTCCATCAGTGCCAGCAGCAGCAGCTCCTGCGAGCTGCTCGAACGCTCCGATGAAGAGGTGCGTGTGAAAATCCCTCTGCGCAACCTACGTCCACCACTGCCCTCGTGCGGGCTGGGCGTGTACAAAGGGCAGCGACCGTCAAGGCTTGCCGCAGTAACACCAACCCCACCGTACGCCGGACGCTCTTCTGGTATGGCCGGATGGTATGCCGGCGGTGCGATTTGCTGTTCCGTGCCGGGTTCCACCGTCGGTACGGATTGCCTACCATCCTCTGCGTGTGCACTCATTATAGCAACATTGGTATTAGAAGAAGCGGTGGTAGTAGAAGTCGTCAATGTGTTAGTAGCCATGCAACTAGCTGTGTTAGTAGTAGTAGTAGTGTTCGTCCCTGTAATCGCTGTGCGAACGGAAGTGTTCGGAAGAAGTGTGTCGTTAAATCGCACCTCTGTTAGCGTCTCCGCACAAACCGTCTCCACGGGGTCAGTGGAGGTCGCAACACTGCACGTCACAACGATAGGTTCCTCTTCTGTCGGTGCTTCCTCCTCCTCTCGAGATCGCCCGTCGCTTTGTCCGCTCTGATTTTGCCCTTCTCCTGTCACCTTTTCATACTCCTCGGTGTCGGTTTCGGATTCTGTTCCCCCGATCCTACAATAAGCGAAATAAAAGTTAGAATAGTTAGAAGAGCGAAAACTAACATAAAGCATTACCTAACTTAAAGCATTATTCGCATGTTTTTTCGCTTAAAATTCGCTTGCAAACATATAGTATACATAAAATGCAGTATTGTGAAATATGTTCCTACCTATCACTGTCTTTCCTGCCCGCCTGCTCTCCCGGACCCTCTTGTTCACCGCTAGACGCCGTTGCGTTATCCTTGCTTCGAACCGAGGCGGAGGCATCATTCCGCTCGGTACCGCCACTGCCGTCGTCGTGTTGCTGCAGTTGCTGCTGCTCTACCGATCGCGTTTGAAAAAAATCTATCACAGAAGCTATGTTCGGTAGTGTTATCTTCTCCGTCAGTTCGGGCAGGTAGCGGGACAGTTCCTGAAGATCTGCAATCGCGGAGAGATGGTGTGTTAGCAAAACCAACGAATCCACCAGCTAAAACTTCACGCTGTGACTTACCCTGCTTGTCCAAAGCTGGTAGACTAGAATCGAACACCGATGGTGCCTGAATGGCGTAGGACGGGGGCATATCGTTCATGCCCGGAAAGAGCGTGCTCAAAAAGTGCCCCTCGAACAGTGCGGTGAACTCCTGCCGCCTTACGACCTCCTCGTTGTGTATCGCCATCAACCGGCACGCTAAATCGGAAGCCCACTAAAAGGAGTGGCAGCAGCGGAAGAAAAAAAAAACAATAAAAGCGATGAAGCAACAAACATTACCGAAAGCTAAGCGCTTCACTTACCCTTAAGAAAGCGCTCGAGAACATGCGCCGCCGGACGACCTCCGTTACGGCGCTTACGTATATGCTCGGCACCATCTGGATCTGTTCGATAATGCTCAGGTGCTTCTGCAGCCGCTGCAGGGAGGTGTGATAAAGCTGCAGGCAGCTGTCCAGCTCGTGCACTCTCGTTTCCATATTCATGATGTACCTGTGTGCGTGGAGAAGAAAACACATCAATTAGTATCCCGTGACTTACCCCGACGGACAAATGTCACTCACTTCAATCTCCTCGTCAGGTTTAGGCCAAGCTCATCCTTCGCGACCGTGCAGCGGCGCCGGTACTCGAGCAGTTCCGCATGGTTTGTCTTCATCAGGCGCAGAGTGTTCTGGTGCATCGCACACAGGTCGGGCAGAATCGACATATCACCGATTTTGTTCGCACGATCCTGATTCATCTGGATGCTCTGCGCCAGCTCGTTCTGGTCACGGACGAGCTTTTTCGCATCCGCCAGCAGCTTGTCGAGCCCGACCAACCGTTCTTCCAGACCCTTGACAACTTTTATTTCAAGCTACGGAAAGCAAAGGGAAATGAGAACGGAAATAACGAAATGGTTCCGAGATAGGAGACGCTCAGAAACACCTACACTTTGTGACGCTTTAATCGCCCGGTCAATTCGTTCGTTCAATGTCGTCAACTGGGGGCGACTAAATTTCTCAATGTTGAGACGACACTCCTCAGCCATACGCTTGAGCGTAAGCTGTCCCTCCATAGCGGATATCCAATCGAGCAGTGATATTCCCTTCGCTCGTTCCGATTCAGTCAGCGCGACCTCGTCCGTTGCTGCTGCTTCGGCACCACCTTCTGCTGTGCTCGGTTTCTGATTTTCCGATGAGTGGTGAGAAGATTCCGCTTTCTGATCAGCCCCGGCCGTTTTCGTCCCGTCAAGCGGGTCGGCCTGCGTACCACTTCCGGATTCGATCGCAGCAGGTTCGTTATTGCTCGCCGTTCTGCTCGCGCTACTGTTCGACATTACACTCGGGTTAAACACTTCGTCAAACATGCCGTAAGGCCGCGATTCGGCATTCTCCATCAGTGACGAGAGGATCGGAATATCTGCGAGTTGTCGTAGGCTCTTGTCAAAACTAAAAACATTTAAAGTATAACATTACGACTTTGTACCCTCACCAACTCGCTCATTCAACTCACTTTTGTAAAATATCCATCTGTTCCTCGTGTATCCGCAGCTGCTCCTCGTAGTAGCGGTTGAAGTACTCGCACCGCTCCTGAAACTCCTTGATCGTGTCTTCCAGGTTCGCAACGACCGCCGACCAGCCCTGCTGCTGCAGATGTTGATCGAAGATGAGTGACTCGCAGCGCCGCAACTCCTCCCGTCCCATTTCGTATATTTTCTGGGCCAGTTGGGCACGCGCCACGACCGTCGGGTAGGATACGGGCAGCTCCAAACTTTTCCTGACCAGACCTTCCAGATCGACCTCGGCTGTGTTGTTGTGCGTGGATGCACATGGAAAGCGATACAACTATAGTGTAAGAAACGTGCAAGCTCATCTTCGAGCCCCTGAATACATACTCTCTTTGATCGGTCCGGGCGATAGCAGCGGAGACTCGCCGACGGTTTTGCAGAACATGTAGATTGGATTGGTGTCTGTGCCGGTTGCATAGTTGCAGGCGCGACTGTCATCCTCCAGCAGCTCACCGCCACTAACGAGCAGGACGATGCTTCTGGCCGGAATCGCGTGGTTCCGCTCAATCACCTCCTTCAGCTTCCGAATGCTAGAATTCAAAGCATTATTAATACATAACGGTGCCTTAATGGATGATAATGCAACACTTCAGCTAATCAAATGTCCCCGGCAGACCGTCTCTGAGATTTTTTCATTAGGTTGACTAACTTTTCACCGCCATACTTTGGTGTCACCTCAGTAGATTGACAGGGAAAAGAAATCCTAATGTTGCACTGTCAAGTAAAAGTCTTGCCGGAATAAATAAAAATGTAATGAACTAGTGACAACAAACATTGTTTGTACAAAAAAAACTGTGAAGAAATTTCATGTTGGTCATTTTGGTTCCAGCGAGGTTTAAAGAATTGCCCATATTTTAAAGCAACGCCACATTGCATTGCAAGACACAATTCTTAGAGCTCAATGCAAACATATCCTTAGTTAATTTAATATTACCATTTCCCGAGGCCCAATACTTACTCCTCGAACATGCACTCCATCTTAAAGGTCAGCATGCGACCCTGATCCACGTGAAACACGAACATCATGATGCCGGCTGGGTAGATGCCGTTTCCTCCGCTATGATGTTCCTACGTCCGGCGGCGTTCTCCCTCGTCCACCGACTTCCGTTCCGCTCGCACTTGCTGCTCCTGCCACCACGTGCGCTTCACCACGCCTGCCAGCGGTACACTTGACCAGCCGCACCACCGCATTCGTTTGTTCGGCCGGCCGCAGCGCCAACGCTGTGTCGATATCTTCCCGAACTTTTAGCTGTGCAGCATGCTACGAATGCACAACGGCGACGACGACGCGGACGTTCGACGGTGACAGCAAGCTACATCCAGACTCTCGAGTAAGTAACGCACCGGCGGGCCTGTGTGTAACGATCGCGACCGAGATTACTACGCGCGTTGCGATTTGTTTGTACGTTCAGAACGCTTGTGCACGCTTGCGCAAGCCACACTCCAAAAACACAGTCGTGGCGAACCGTTCCAGTGGGGACAGTGGTGCAACGCTGGCGCCACTGATATGGCGCATCGCTAATAAACCCGCCCGCGCCCGCTTTCACCACGTGTGCGTAGTACTGTGCGGTTGAGTGCTGTGTTAACGTTGTGAGCTCCGAATTCCTGGCAGCAGCAGCAGTAATAGTAGCAATGTACTAAAATAAAGACCGATCGATTCGGTTCCACCGTTTCTGGTTACAACAGTCCTGCACCAACTGTGCTCCTGTCCCGCCGCTAGTGTTGAGTGTTGGCTCTCGTGCAGTGCACTGGGGTTCACCACCGTTCATCTATACGCTACAACAGTGTTGCCGCCTGCCGGTCTGCACTGCTCCACTGCGCATATTATCGGTGTGCATATGGGAATATGTGATGCCGCGCCGCGCACTAGCCGCAAGTCACTATGACGCTGCGGCCTCTGCTGCACCACACACGCGGCTGCTGTTTGATTGCGATCGCGATCTATAGTGTTTGTTGCCGCGGTTCCTCACCCAGCTTCCTCTTCACCCGGGGGGTGCAGTTGGTGATCTTCCTTCTCTTTGGTCTGTCTAGTTTTGCGCTGCGCTACTGTTGTGGGGGGCCACGGTCGTCTAGTATGGCGCGCTGTGTTTCGTTCGCTTCCCGTGCCCCGATCTCGTCGTCGTTCTCTCGTTTGCGCGCTGTGAAAGTAAACAAACAAAACCGCGATTAGACTAAATGTTGCACGAAGTAAAACAGGGGAAAACAAAAGGTAACGAAAAAGGGAACTGTAGAACACAAACCGTTAACACAATTGCAATGCAGGGATTGCACACCCACCGAACGTCGGTATTGAAAACGAAGAGTGCCGTACCACCGCGCTGAAGTTCATTGCTCCCGCTCAGAGAGCCTCAGTTTCGGTGCCGCAATAGCCTTTTTTTTCGCGAATCGAAAAGCCCTCGAAATGCGCCGCTCGGTCTCGCAGAAACGCAGTACCAATCAGTGTTGCATTCTCAATTACTGCAGCACAAACGCTACCAGTGTTCGTTAATCAAACACCTACGGAAGACAGCGGTAGAGCACACACGCGTTCTCACCCCCACTAGCAATCGAATATGTTTTCCTCTTTTCCTCGTGCTCTTCCCAACGCTCCACCAACCAAAACCAGTCCGGGAACCGATAAGCTTCGGTTATAGTAAAGCTCCTATACTGATCGATCGTGTTCAGTGTGTAAGTTGCATGCTTGATAACTACTGAACCTTCTTACCGGCACTCACACACACTCACCGGTAGATTTGGGAGGCATGGGGTCCAATGGTGTAAACCTCCGCCCCCAACCTGTGTGGAGGATTGAAATTACGTCTTAAGCAGAAAGTGACGATGATTATGATGCGCCTCCTCAACCATATATTTACCTAAACCATCCTCCACTCTTGTTATCTCTCTTTCTCTCTAATGCTTCACGAGACTATACTAGTTGCACCAAATCGACGAAAACAACCGATCGGAGACAGAGAGAAGGAACCATCATGGTACACGCTCTGCGTGGGAGAGCGAAGGTGTGCGAGAGGTGCGGGAAATCCTACCCCAACGAAAACACAATCTCCCACTGACCTAATTACGGCCGGTATCGCTGAAGAAGCGGCGCGACGCTGTATGGCGTGGTAGGCGCATTCGAACGTCGCAACGGGATAAGGGACGCGCGGCACCACAACAATGGCGAAGACGAAGACATGCATACAAAACCCCCACAAACACACACACACACCAGACACATATTAGAGCAAATAAATAGGTAAACAAACATGAGCCATACGCGCGTTGTTAAATGTAGATTATTTACGGCCCGCAAGCTAAATCAGCGTTCGCGCGAGGGAGCAAGTGCGATCCTCCGACGCGCCGCTTCGCCTGTTGATAACGTGCGCGCAGAAGGTGATTTGCGAATCACCTCTCCTCAACCTACTACGTCAACCTAAACGACACACGACACGACACGGCGACGCGACAGAAGAAAAAGCAAAAAAGCGGAGATGATTCACGGGAAAAAATAACGAACGTGGCATGAATGGGAACGGCACACGATGACGATTTATCCTGTTGGCAAAAATCGCGGTCACCGATCCTATTTCGAGCGCGAGACAAGTGATCGCGAATGATCGGAAGATGGGCGCGTGATGGTTTCCATACGGGCGCGCGCCCGTCCTCTGCAGAACATACGCTCCGTGGTCCATGCGAAGCCGCCTATTGTTCGGTAGTTGTTCGGCTTCCGGATTCTTGGCGAGACCCGGCAAACGCTTAACCTTCCACACCGCAGCAACACGGCGGCTCTTCCGCAGATTGGTTTGGCTCTGCGCCGCCACCGTCCGATAATCACTTTCCGTCAGATTTCCCCGCCATTGAAACCGCCGTTGAAATACTCGTACGATGCGATGCGATACCCTCCGCGAAGGTTTCCGTTCCGATGGACACGTGCAAGAGGAACGCACCAGCGCAACCAGCCAATGCCCGGTGTGCTCGGTGCCAAATTCCGTTCGAGACTGTGTGCTTGTGCTGCGAACCGGTGCGAAGGTTTCGTCGTCCGTACGCTTGTATTCCTTCCGCGTCTGCAATCGAGCAGTGGTGAAGGATATTCGCAACCTTAAAGAAATTAATGCGTGCAATTAGTTGCCATTTCGGCTCATCGATCGCAGCAGTGCCAGTGATGGAAGGTGAGGTTGGACAATACGCCGCCTCTTCCTAAGAGCTTTATGTTTCATACATGGCAATTTAAGCATGTTGTTCACATGATTCGATACTTTGAATAGCGTACTTAACTCTACTTTTACCAGCAAAGTTAGAACAAATTTCTATTATTACTAGAAATCATTTGGGTCAGCTTTTGTATACTAGCCCACTTTCGCTTCTACAAAATACAATTAAAACAACTAACATGAATCGAAAAGCTCATCATAAACAAATACCGCATAACAGAGTTGTTCGAAAATGATTTAAAACTGTTCAACTTGTCAAACGACGTTATGTGAGGCAGCTGATAGCTGATTTAACCAGAACCCATAGGTACAATGGACAGCGGAGTCAAAGTGAATATAAGTATGATCTTCCTGGATTGTTTTGGAATCACATTGCATCTATATAGTTTACCTGTAAAGGTGAGCAGCTTGCAAAACAATGAATCTAAGTTGTTTTGCTGTGACAAAAAATGCATTACAGCTAAAAAAATGCAGTTTTTTGCCCCGACGCTTTTGGGGTGTCACATTTGTTGGGCTCTTCAAAAGGATAATTGAAAAACATCATGAATTCTATGGAAAAAAGGATACCACTTCATCTTATAGTTTTGCGTTGTTTTATCATCGTTTTCGAATCATTTGGGCCCTGTTATTAAATGATTACATCGAATATACTGAAAACAGTATGAATCAGCAACAGACAGGAAGACGACAGGATTTTTCTTTTCTGTTTATTAGACCACAAAGACAAAAGAGACAAGAGACACAAATCATCATACAGACGACATAAAAAAATATTTATCCGTATTTATTCGCCTTACACCCCTGACCAACCGTGGCATGTCAGGCAGGCAGTCAACGTACGATCGCCAGACGTACTAATTGCGCATGTTTATTATTATTATTTTGTTGTTGTCATACCTGTTCGCTTTCCTCGCAATGACATTGCAACTAAACCGCGGCGCGGGGACCCACCGCCCTCAATTACGCGGTGGGCACACCTAACCCCTCTCTTCCACCTCCACTCCAAAGCAGATCCACATTCGCGGTGCTGGTTAAACTGGTTGTTTGATGTTGTCTGCCCCGAACAGCTGAAACATCTGATCCAACCGATCGCACGTATGTGTGCGTGAGCACAAACGAAACGACGGTCCGGCTGATCGCGTTGGATCGCGTCTCCGCGTCCAATCGGCTAAAACGACATGCAACGCACAACACTCCATGTCGAACTTGAAATCGACGACGGGCCGGGCACCCAAACCCCCATAGGCTGTCGCGGTTCATTATGCGTGTAACGCACACCACTCTCGGTAGGTCGAAACGAGCTTAGACTGTCAAGCAGCTGCAGCAGATCTACACCAAAGTCTATCGGAGCAGTGATTAGAAGAAGGCACCAGAGTTAACCTGTTTCGATGGACCTCATGCATGTAACCTTGCCCTCATTACCGTTGTCTCGCAAACATGTGCTCTATTTCATCAAACAATCAGCCTAATCGCATTACATCGCAACGTCAAGATAGTATTAGAAGTGTGTTTTCCACATATCCACAAACAAGAACTCTTGCTGAGCGCTGCTGGGCTAGAAACAAACACAACAAACACTTGTGTGTAAGTGTATGTCGATCGGTTTGGTGTCTTTTTTTCTCCATTGCCAAATGTACAACCCATTCATGCAAATGAGACCGTCGTTCCCTTCCGTTTCATTATCATCAAACCTTGAACTTTGTCGTCAAACTCGGTTTTAACATTATTTCAACCAAGCCAACCCTGCATTCTAACTTCCGCTGGCGTGAGTCACACGCAGAAGCGCACGTTAGCACCAATCTAACCTACCAACACAGCTGGCACAAGCACTCATAAGCTGTTGGAAACGGCGATAAGAATAGCCTCTGTTTCGACTATCCAACACCTGCGACACTGGTGCGTGGTGGATGTCATTGGAACCCGTTCGTTCGTTTCTTTCCGGGTTAATCGGTCAACCACGGCGCGTTGGTGGTGTTTATGTGTGCGTTTTTATATTGTTTCATACTTTCGCGACCACAATCAACATGTCGTTCCAGAAAGGAGAAAACCATTGCACAACATAATGCAATCTTCGGCACATCCACCCATGTCATCATCCGGAAAAGGTTGCATATTTCATGACCGATTGCGCCGACTGGGAAAGGTTAGACGAACGTGAGATGGCCATCGCCAGTAAAACAAAGAAGCCGTATGGCAACATTGTGGTTGTGATGATAGGTGTGGAGTCGAACGAAGGATGGAAACCCTCGGTGAGCACCATTCGGTTATTTGACACGTTGAAGGTTTTCAAGACACAACAAATAGCATCAACTCTCCTTTCTTGGTCTGCCATTTCGCGTTTTACGGATAGGCAAGTCTTGCGACGTGGGGGAAGGGCCAGTTGAGATTCGAACTCACAACCTGTGGTGTGTGTGTCTCAAGAGCATCGACTCTACGTACGGCAATCCCATTCAACTTTCATGTGAAAATTCTCGCTGAACAACAATCGATTCCGGTAGTTCAACGGTCGATCGATGGTCGAACTATTCCAACGAAGAAACGAGGAAACAAACGCCGTGGAGCGGAAGCGAACAAATGAGGGTTATTTATTAAATCACCTCCCCTACAGTAGATATCTTCTACATACGGACTCACTCATGCACCACCCGAACCAAACAACTAAAATACCAAATTGATAGCGATAACTCCACCTAAACGATATTATGTGTGAGATTGCAGCGTTTGCCACACGTTTAGACCATCTGGAAGTTCTTTCCCGCCTGCCTTGCAGCGTTGATGAGTTCGGTTTCCTTTTATTTATTCCCGGCTCTATTGGCTCCTATTCAAGCGTGGGGCAGCATTCCCCGAAACGCAGCATACCAGCGCGGCTATTGCACTTGCACGTGAGCGATCAGCAGTGTGATGCGTGGCTTTCAATTTACCAGCTTTATCAGCTGGCCAACGGGGCCACAGCCATACTCCGCGGGCCTCGGCTCAGCACCGGTCCGGTGCAAAACAACAACAACGAATCGATTTCAATATTATCGACCCATTACATCAGCCAGGCAGCTCCACTTGGCAGGCGGGCAAACAAGCAACTGCATACCGTTGCGCCTCCAACCAACTGCAATAGACAAAAACAAACTCATCTTTTGCCTAACCCCCCGGCAGCAGGCAACGCTGCCCCCGTGACTAATGGATGCAGAATGGGTAGGTGAATGAGAGTGTGCAAGGTGGCTTCGACTCCCGGTGCTCGAATGGATGCACTCCTCCGTTCCCTTCTCTCAGGCAGCGGGTGCTGCAGCACGTGCATCGTAATGTGCAGTCCTACACACACACAACCACACACCGGCCAGACGAGCCAGACGGAGCACGGGTAAACACGGGCGATATCAATGCCTGCACAAAGAAGGGTTTTAACACTAGGAGGGGCCCCGACTGTCGCGTCCGTCTCGGTCCCGAGAACTTGCGACGAGCGCTGAAGTGGCAAATTATCCTGGACGACAGGCGACGACACCGTCGCGCCAGGATTAGGGGCGGTGTTTCATCCGGTCTGGAATAAATAAGAATATTCGCCAACTTAGTGAAAGCCTTTTTTGCCACCCGACGTTTCATAACAACTGGCAAACTGTGTTCATTGCGGGTTCATCGTTCCCCATCATGGGCGGCGTTGGCCGGCTGGTTGTTCTGATATAGAGGCTTTGAGCATTAGGAGCCTCTTCCAAGCCACGACGGTGTGATGTAGATAAGGCTGCACTGTTGACTCAAAGCAGTGGACATACGTTCCAGCTATAACCGTTTTACGATATTGGTATGTCCCAAATCATTCGGTCTTCTATTTCTCTATTTGAGTAAGGGCTGCTAGGTTAGATAAACTTATGTTCGGCTATTCATATCCAGAGGCTTACAAACTCTTTGTGGTGCCAGTCGACTTCTCCGAACAATATAGCGTACCAAAATCACTTCAAACCGTGGACATCCTAGCTGCAAAGAATAAAAACAATTTATACTTTAAAATACGCCAATTGAGGAACTACATGTGGTGTCTTTTAGTCTCCTTAAGCTTTTATGTTACGAGATGTTTCTAGCTGCTTCGTTTCCAGTGTGGATCACAGCTTAAGTGCTACAATTTCTTCCTCGTTTTCAAATAAAAATGAAGGCTTGCTGAAACCTCAATTCGCGAAAAATTACCTCTCGCAAGACCACATCATTTAAATGCATTACCAGAACTGTAAGTTCTTTCATGTTATATTTATAAGTTGGCAATATGTTAAGCTCTACTCTCTACTCTCTCTACCCGATGATAACAAGGTTCCTCAAAGACATCTGGAGAGAACCTCATTTAACGGAAGGGTGAAGAATAGCTGATGAAAAGAGGGCAACGCGAAGTGAGAAAAATCATAGCTTTTCGATATGTTTCGACTTTGATCAATCTGTTTGCTGTTAACTTGCGCTGAACGTTAGCTGCGGTTGCCAATAAAGCATCGCAGCTTAATTACGGAAATATGCATCTTGTGCTGCGATGCTTACAACTTTATTTTTATATTGAAACAAAAAATCTCAATGGCATATGTTTTTCCACCTCGGCTTTTCAAATGTAGTGTTTTCGAGCATTCTGGCGATGTGGAATCTACAAAAAAACTGCATTCTAGAATGTGTATGATGTATTATTATGTTATAGATCTCAGTGGCTTAGTGACTGTAGGTGATACTGAACTCCGATACTAGGTGTGGGAAGTACAGATGGATCATTAGCATGGATTTGGTCAATCGTTAGCAATTATAACTGATATGGCTCACCACACCTGGTCATAGTGCATGCCAAACAATGGGCAACTATTATGACATTTGACGAGTAAATTCGAAGGCAAGAGGTCCAAAAACCCACCATATTCCAATGAAATACAGGTACAGACGGAGAGTTTATTGGTTGCTGCAGCGCCAAATATGACCGCTCACACCACATAAAGAATATCTCGCTGTCGCCATGGTTGCTTGAGAGCCTTTTTGCTGTTTGCCGTTCAAATCCAGCCAACTAAGCGAATTTTGTATGCGAACGTCAAACTACAGCCAAACCATGTTGTTATCCTTGCGCTGTCCTGAACGAGAGAGCTAAAGACACGAACACTGCACCGCTCACTCTCCTACAGCTGATACGCCAATTGATCCGCAAGAGCTCGTCAAACATGAATGAACAGGGACCAAAACATATTCGCACACGCACACGACGGCACGCTATTTGTTTGTGTTCCTTTTCTGCGTGCGTGCGTGCGTTCGTGTGTGAGCCTTCGCCCTTTTTCTTTGGCGAGATTCTGTGCATTCTCTTCCGTGTCGTGTGTTTGCGCTTTCCAAAACAATGCATGAGTCAGCGGGCCAGAAGAATTCGCCAATCGCGAACGATAACGTACACAAGCACACACACACACACGAAAACGGAGGCAAACGAACTCCTTTTCGGTGCTGTTTCTTTGTGTTTGGTTTCGCGTGGCCATGCTCCCATCTGCAAAGTGCACTACGAGAGCTGCACCGACACACGCGAGTATCTTCTCAAAACGGTGCGTGTGCGCGCGCGTCCACACAAAGAGACAGCGCGTGGAAAATCGAAAGGAAAACGTAGCAAATGCCTTGCACTCAACACAACACTCTGGGCCGAGATTGTTTCGCCTGGAGCACGGGTGTATTTGCAGCCAAGACCAATGCACGTTTATTGAGCTTCCTCAGCACAACACGAGCGTTTTCTGGCTCGGTGGTACTTGCTTGTGTTGTTCGCGTGCGAAGGACACCACCATATCGGGAACGATATTTGTAAACATTGCCCCGAGAGCGACACCACGCAACCACACACTGACGACAGTCGTCACCACACGATCGCGATGACGATGATGACGATGATGACAATGATGATGGAAAGTAGCAGCAAGCGAACGCAGAAGAGCAGAGCGATTGCTTGGATCGACATCGAAATAAACCTCACTGCCGAGAGTGAAATGGTGCGATTTCGCCTACTACCACTACAGCACGGGTATTGCCACACACTACTCCGCTTGTCTGTACGAATGTAAATCGCTACATTTGTTCCATTTGAACATCGTTTGCGACACAGCTTGAAACGAAATCACAACTCGCACGCAGCAAATGGCCGTCCGTACACCTAGCACTTTATTTTGCACGTACACAACACCACCGTCAACACCAGTCCAGTCGCAACGCACACGCACCACACTCAGCCGGGACCCGTCCGTGGGGAGGGTGTGAGGTGTGCTTTCTTCATTGGAAAGATTTAGGACGCATTTACTGAAAGTTTAATAACACACTTCTCCTTACATCCAGCATATGCAACGCACGTAACGTACACACGCACGCACCACAAAAAAACGACGTCATCCAGAGAACGTTGCTTCAAGATATTGCGTACATTCTAGCTTACGCTTACTTCCTTGCGCCGTTTTTAGGGTGGGGGTCTTTTTCCAGTCGTTTTCCTTGTCGAGGGATTGATTTCTAATAGTGAATTACAGCCACTCACACATTCCCACACCCATATTACACACGAACATTGCACAGTTTCTTCGCCCTGGATAGACTGGCCCAACTCCGTACCAGGATGGTACCGAAAACAAATTTGACCATCGCGCGAACGTCGAAATGTGTTATCGAACAACTCAGCCATGGCAAGGCAGCACGAAACCATACGGCGGACGAAAAAAAAAATCACTCATGTAGATGTGTATCAACAGAGAGCAGATAACCTTCAGCAGCAGACTTGAGCAGCAGCAGCAGCAAAAAAAAACAACACACAACACAACAAACATCACAAACCCCTCCGTTTACGTCACTTCCGAGCGACCGACAAAAACCATTAGAAAGAGCTTCCCTTTTTCGTTGCTGATTCACCAACCTTATACTGCCTTTCGATTTCTGCTGATTAGGCTAGCCTCTCAGGTTTTTCTTCCGATAATTAACCCACTCGATGGGTCCAGCAAAGTGCGACCAAACACACAACAAAGACCCCCTCTCCACACCGCTCCACTCGGGTCCACCGATGCTGGGGGTGAAAAGGGCCCCTCCACCTTCGCGTTCGCCGTTCCGTATGGAGAACAGGGGGAGAGAAACTCACGGAATATCGTTCGGAAAAGCGATGGTGTTGCACTTGGACCAGCAGAACAGGCAGGAAACGAAAAGCTGGTCACCAAACCCGCGGGGCCTCCGAAACGGATAGGGCACACACACGCGCACACGCACACGACTTGCTGTGGTTGTTGCTGCTGCGTTAACAGCAAGGGCAGGAAAGGCACGCACTTACAAATCTGTGTTTCTGGATCCGTGTTTTCGACACCGTTCGCTTGATGCTGATGCTTGCTGCACGCGTTTCGCCCTTTTCGCTAGGCAAAGTTTGTTTCTTCGTCGAAAGGTTTTCACAATTGGCAACAATGGTCGACACACACTCGCGTAACAAACTCGCGCATCAACCACACCAACCCAGAGCGGAGCCGTATTGTTTCGCCACCCAACGGGCAGGATGGGGCGCTGTTTGACTCTCTGGTCTCGCCAGAGGGCGCTAGCTGTGGAGAGGAAACTACGACATTTGGATGTGTCTTGATTCGTGGACCTGCACTTTCTACGCTTTTTTCATCATTTTCAATTTGCTAGTTTTTCTCTTGTTATATGTCCCCCTTTGAGTATTCTACAATTTAAAACCAAATACAAGCTTAAACTTTACCAAATCTTATAATATTTGAATGTTTTGTTTACGGTTTTGTTGAGGATGATGTTGTTGCTTGCATGGTTTTAAGGAACTTGAAGCTTTTTCGGATTATTTAGTCTCTTATTGACGAAGATGTTACGCCAGCAAACGAAACAGTATTTTAGTGCAAAAGAGTGTGCTATTTTTTGGTTTTTGAAAACAACAAAGCATGAATCTGAAATATCGTGTGCTGACGGACTGTTCGAATGTATGATATACGGACGGAAGTATGATATAAGTTTACTCAATACTTAATAATAGACGTATAAGTATATGAAACTATAAGCATAATCGATTTATTTTAATGAAAAAATGTCTATCTTATCTGACTTCAGACAGCAGCTCAAAAAGCTAGTTGGGAAAGTACCGCGCGTACATCTCACGCACACACACGAACAAACGCTGACAGCTGATTTTCAAACAGCTGTGAAAATGTGTTTTCATTCGTTCCTTTGTGTTTTAAAGTTGATTGGATTATTTAACGATAACGATAGCATTATTCGGTTTAGAAATACGATACTAACCATCGCAAATACTTCTCATGAAATGCATATTTCTCAAGCTGTTTATCGATATTTGTAGCTGGTCAATTATTGATCTCAAGAAGTATTCAACGCATCGTTATATACGAAAATCTGAATGGTAAACAAACGAATCCCTTTTGAAACATTTTCAGCACTTTTTTCAATTAGGTTACATGCTTCATATACTATTGGCTTCTTAACCTAGAACCGAGAAAACGAAGGTCACGATGTCCAGAAAGTGTTAACTTTCCTTAGTGTTATATGTTTATTACACAAATTGTTCATCTACAACTAATGCTTCCCAACTCCATCATTCCTCATCAACCTATTTGCTGAACTTTTTTCTTCCGTTCCTTCGCATCGATCCACTCCTTCACGAACATCTCGTACTGCCGCTGGCTCTTGCAAACTATAATCAATGACTTAGGTCTGCAACCGATTTCTTTCAGCTGTTCCATGCGTTTCTTCGTCGTATGCAAACTGTGCATCAGTATGCGCGAGTTGAGCGCGATGTCGTGCGGTTTGTAGTCGAGCTCATCCAGCAGGTAGTCGATCACCTTCTTCACTTTCGTGATGCGCACGTTCCGCACCGACGGTGTCTTGATAATGATCGAGTTGGCCATCTCACGGTCGAAACCTAACCGTTTGCAAAAATACTCCACAATCGTTTCGTTCTCGCCCAACAGTGCGCCACTCTCTTTGGTCAGCTGTAGCGATTTCTCAAGCACCACGTCCGGACAGCGGACCATCCACGGCATCAGCTTTTTCCCGCGTACCTGCTTGGCCCGCGCAATCCGTTCCGCCACGATGCCGGGCGAATATTTGAACGCCCACAGATCCGCCAGGATGTCTTCGCGGTTCATGTCCTGCATGAACAGTTTCAAATTCTCCAGAAAGCTATCTTTGGGTATGCGAAACATGAAGGTCCGGCGGGCAAACTGTTCCGTCACTTCGGACGGCGTGAAACCCGTAATGTCGGCGAAGTAGTATATCCGATTGGTGTTGCTGGGACCGAGCTGTTCGTTGTTCAGATTGTTAACGAGTTTTTTTAGCTGATACACCTTCAGTGCACACAACGGTAGCACATCGTTGATATTGCGCAGACAGTTCAGCGTTTCCAGTGTCGCTATCTTCTGCTGTAAATCTTCGCGCTTCGCCGTCAGAATCGTTGCGTATTGTACAATCATCAAGGGCAATACCCGCTTGTCGACCAGGAACTCAATGTTGTCACACAGATAGACAGAACCTTTACATTTTTCGTATATCTCTCTGCTCGTCTCTTCTGTACATCCAAGCAACGATTCGATCTTCTTAAGCACGTACGTTTCGAACCAAACGCTCGTTACACTGTCCTTAAACACCGGTTGTCTGCCCTTCTCAATGACGGCTTCGAACGATTTGCCGAGCGCAATGTCCGGCACGCGCACCATCCACGGTTTAATCTTTTCCAGCGGTGAGTTCTCCAGCGCCTTTAATCGCTCCCGTATCGAACCCGGCGCATGAGCCAACACCGTCAGATGCCGCACGACATCGGCCGGCTCGAGGTGCGACAGACAGATGTTCAGGTTGGATATGAACTTATCCAGCGTTATGCGATACACGCGGATGCTACTGGAAAGGAATTTGATCACTACCGGCACCTCCGTACCGGTTCGTTCGCTGATGTAATTGATGCGATTTCCTCCCGGTATCGTTTCCTGCTTCGCTACAATGATCATGTGCTGGATGGATTTCAGTGAAGCCTTCAGGAATGGGGCGAGCATTCTGACATCGTCCACGGCGGGTAACTCCCGGAGCAACTGTATTTTCTTCGTCAGTTCATCTACACAAATAAAAACGACATTGCGATTGATGATTCAGCTTGTTCTGCAAGACTCCACAGCTCTTACCTGTCGGTGTAGACAACACGCGCGGATTTTCGTAGATGAATCTATCCTCGATCCCATTCGCACGCAGCACTTCGATGTTGTCTGTAAGCAGCTTTGGCGCAAACACGCGTAACGCCTTCTTGTTCGCCTTGTACAATAGTTCCATCTGCTCGCGACTGCAATTCAACAGATTTTTAATGCGAGCCAATAACTCTTCCTTGTTCCAGAGTGCTGTGGCGGCCGCGATCGAATCATCGACCATCGGCAAATCGTCCTTGTTTGCGTCGTCCGTACGAAACGCGTGACGCAAAAGCCCGCCATCGGATGCACCTAAGTAAATACATCTCGCGGACAGTACACTATATTTCCTGGGCAGAAGCTGGAGCAACTTTAACATCGTTTATATACGCTATAGTTCATTTAAATCGGATAAATAGCCACTTTTCGCTTAATATCACGCTTTGAGGAGTTGTACGAAAAAGTGTTTGATAACCAACAACCGGTGGCGGTGTGTGGAGATTTGTCAAAATACCAATTTGTAAACAAACCCCTTTAGAAACGGTTTGTTGTGGAGCAGCGGTTTCGTTGCCCATTGGCCCATTGGAGGTTCTTCCAAATTGGTTAAGAAAAACACATCAGCAGCTGAACAGCTATCACGTTGTAAATTTGGACTGAATAATGCTGTGATTGATGGTTGGTATAACCAACATATTTTCGTTTTGTTGGACTAGATATAGGAGTTTCGCTCTGTTGCTATTGGCAGATTGATCAGTTGACTATTAGCTGATTACACATTATTATTCAGTAAGGAAGGAACTTGTCAGCGGGGTAGAATTTAGCAACTGACGTTTCTTCAACGGTGTTGTGACAATTTTGCCAGCAAATCACTTTTTTTCTTGTTCAATGTAAACAACCGAAAGAATTTAATTAAAACATAGGTTTATTCGCTAATAGCAGCCACCCAAAATGATTAAGCTAGACGCATTTATAGGAGATAGTGATATCGGCACACCGACCGGCATAGAAGACGTTTGCCAACGAATATCGGAGAGAGAAGTGAGCGAAGAAACGAGTGTAGAGTAAAAACCTAAAACATGCTGTTGTGACTAATCGCGAAATTGCTTTTCTACTTCGTCCTCAATTTGCAGCAACACATCGATTCCCGTCTCGAGGAGATTATTTCGCAGCAATGCCAGCTGGAAGCGAAAATGCGTAACATCGGGGTTGCCCTGAGTGGGCTGAACGTGGTGTCGGACAGAAGCCGACACCTGTCGGAGATGATTAATCACACCGCTACGCTGGCGGAAAGTGTGAGCGCCAAAGTGAGGCGGCTGGATGAAGCGAGGGTAATGCCAATGCCGTTCATTTGATGTCCCAAGCCTCTACTATACCTAATTGCTCGCACCTTTAACTTGTAGAACCGCGTCTCAGAGTGCCAGCAGCGCGTGCACGATTTAATCGATCTGCAACTCTGCAGCCAGGGCGTAATGACTTCGATCCGCGAGGAAGACTTCGAGCAAGGGGCAGCCCACGTGAATCGCTTCCTTTCCATGGACAAAACGCTTCTACAGAAGACCGCTGACGACGTCAGCGGCTCGATAACGTCTGTAAGCCAAGCGGTGTCGACCCTAGAGCAGGCAACCGTCCAGATTCAGCAGATGGTAAGCCAAAAGTTCGACGAAGCCGTCAAACGCGATGATCTGGCGTCGGTGGAGCGCTTCTTCAAGATATTCCCGCTGCTCGGTATGCACGACGAGGGCCTTGAAAAGTTCATGACGTACATCTGCGGCAAGCTGCAAGCGAAAGCGGCCAAAGAGCTGCGCTCCTCGATGGATATTGCGAAGGCGGAGAAGCGAACGGCCGTCGCGTATGCCGACACGTTGACAATACTGCTGGAAAACATTGCGCGCGTGATCGAAGTGAATCAGGCAATCATCGAAAATTGCTACGGCCCGGGTCGGTTGGTACAGATTTGTCGCATACTGCAGCGCGAGTGCGACGATGAGGTGACCAAGTGTGTGCAGGAGTTTAATCGCAACCGGCAGACGGGGCGGAGAATTGCACAGATCAACGATTTTATCAAAAATGCCGGCTCAAGCGGTTCGACGATGGGCCACTACCGGAAGCCGTCGGGTGGCGGATCAGTTGATAAGCTGAATGCGAAGGATATAGACAGTTTGATCGGTGAAATCACGATCATGCATTCGCGGGCCGAGTTGTACGTGAAGTTCATCAAACGAAGGTGTGCGGTAAGTGTTCGATATGGTGCCATATAACATTATTTATGTATTTATAAACATTTCGAAGTGATTTAATCATAGATGCTTTATGTGAGCTCATGTACAACATAAATTTATTTGGTTTTGTTAATTCTCAATAACTACAATAAGTTCTAGAAGTTTTACAAACATGCGACGTTTTAAGAGCTACTGAAACATATTCAAGGACTGCGATTTTCATATTTAATGTTATTTATACTTAATTCTTGTCTTATGTGACAACTGAACTAGAGCTTGTAGAAACCTAAAAGCTTACGTACGGAAATAAAATCTGTAAATCTCTCTCTCCCTCTCGCTTTCTTCCAGAACGATTTGGAAAAAAGTTCACTCACCTCGGAGGCGAAACAGGAACGCCTGTCCGAACTGCAAGCGCTGCTGCAAAAGTCGCGCCTCAACACGCAAATGCAGGAGCTGCTCAGCACGTATCTGCTGTTCGAGCGCTATTTCATGGAGGAGAGCGTGCTGAAGGCGATCGGGCTCGATAAGCTTGACGAGGGTCAACAGTGCTCGAGCATGCTGGACGACGTGTTCTTCATCGTGCGCAAGTGCATCCGCAGGTCGAACGGTACCCAATCGCTCGACGGCGTCTGTGCGGTCATCAACAATGCGGCCAGCTGTTTGGAGGAAGACTTCCTGAAGGCACTGAAGGCACCACTAAAGGCGGGCTACCCGACTGGTTACATCGACCTGGCGCAGGCCTATAATGCATTCCAAAGTTCCATTCAGCAGGGCCGGCTGCAGACGAGCGATTCGGACCAGGCCAGGGGTCGGTTTATTGCCGCTCTGAACAATGCCGACATGTCGACGGAGTTTATCGAAACTCTGTGGAAGATGATGACGGAGGAGACGGCAATAACGTTCCCGACGATGAGCGCCCGCGAGAAGGAGAAGCTGGACAGCTGTCTGGGAGGTCTGAAGTCGGTTGGCGATTCGTTGAAGGCGTTGGTTGACTTTGGTTTCCAGCAACTCCGCTCGTCCGCCATTAAACCGCGCCTGCATCCGTGGGTGGATCAGTTTCTGACGCACAATCACAACCTCACGGAGGAGGAACTGGCCACGTACGAGGCGAGCGAGACGTTCGTGCAGTTTTTGATCGTTCAAATTGATGGATTGTTAAGCTCTTTTAAGGTGGCGTTAACGCCACGGAACTATGATGCACTGGTGAGCATCGTGACGACGGAAATTACGGCGCGAATGGAACGAGCGATTAAGAAGACTACGTTTAACCGAATGGGCGGTTTGGTGCTGGATCAAGAGGTTCGTGCGCTCGCGTCATTCCTGACCGGTGCCACGTCCTGGTCGGTGCGGGATAAGCTGGCGAAGCTGCTGCAATTGGGAACGATTCTGAATCTGGAGAGTGTGGCCGAGCTGCCAGAGTATTGGGAATCGTCGTCTGCCAGCTGGCGATTGACGGCCAACGAGGCACGTTCCATATTAGCGCTTAGGTAAGCTTCAACGTTATATCTATTCCGAAGGCAATCAATTACAAACTTCTCTTCTATTTTGCCAGGATCGACTTTAAAATGGAGGACATCAAAAAGATTAAATTGTAATGGTAATAATAAACTGCTAGCGAAACAAATTACATTTATTTGCGTTTACAGCGAAATTTTCTCCTTCACAAATGCGTTACTAGTGTTGAAGTAGATGTACAGCACGGCCGCTGACAGACGAGCTTGTGAATCTAGCCGCTGCACGTCATGCGCCCACTCCACCTTACCCCAGTGGCCCTGCTGGAACTCTTCCTCCAGCCGGGCCAGCTGCACCGCCTTCTCGATCGGGATGTACCGATCGACGCAGGCCATCGTCAGGATGATCGATTTGATCGTGTCCACCGCAAACACGAACCCGTGCAGGGCGGCCGTATTGTAGGAGGAAAAGTATCGGCTCAGGTTCATTGCCATGCCCGGCTCGAACGTTGGTACGACCAACGTATCCGTGGAAGCGAGATTGATTTCGTACCGCTTGTTGCACCACTCGACGATCGGTGTCCACACTTGGTTTTGTATTTTTTTCAGTTCCAGTTCTTCCTATTGCGAATGCAAAGAAGGATATGAAAATTGAGACAAAGAAAACAGGGAGAATGTGCCAACTTACGCTCGAGTGGAACAAAACCGTATCGGTGTTGATGTAGTTCACCAGATAGTTGACCAGATCGTGCTTCTGCAGGCTGTTGGGGTTGTCTATAACCGTGCTACTGAGGGCGGTCTACGAAAAATCAAAAACAATACATAAGTCACTTCCCAAGCGAGACAGATATCACCTACGCACCAGGTGCATTGACGACCGGTCGATTACGTCTTTCTGAGCATCCCATTCGGTAGCGATCGCAATGGCAAGAGGTTCGCTTTCGACGTAAAATGGTAATCCTCTCGGCGTTTTCAACTTTCTGCTGTCCAGTGTTATTTCGTACCGTCCATTGCTGGAGATAACACCGGTGTTTTTGTAGAATCTTTTCGGTGGTGCCGCTAGAAAAAGTGCAGTGGAGGGTTCAATATACAATTGTGTACCCCAACGATAGAAGGAAAACATAGAATACAAACCATAGTTTCTGGTGGAAATTTGAACCGTAGGGCGAATATTTCGCGCCAAGTTCGAAAGACACGAACGAAGCATTTTGTGATTTGTGTATTTCGCTTCGGTTGGCCGGATAGGCTTACATAAATAAGTGAACTGCGGCAAGAACTACAACGGCATGGGTTTGTTACGAAAATCAAGCGAAAGCAAACATAACCAAATGACGTTTATTGTGACATTTCACAGTGGCGTGAAACTAACCCTCGCAAGTAAACAAAAATTCTGGCATCCTCGGGAACAACTGTTGTGTTAGATTGTCGATTTTAACTACTATTAATAACACAACTAGAACTAAGTTCATTTTGAGCATGGTTTTATTTTTGATCCTAAAGTAAATTAAAAAAACACGCAACATGAGTGCGTGAAAGTTGCCCTTTTTTATCAAACCAGTTTGACAGTTTGAAATTCTTTTGTTTATGCATTTTTTGAACGGCTTCTGTTTACCCATTTCTTTCACCAAAAAAGCTCCTGAATCTTGGCAACAAACCGTTTTGCGGTAAGTGCATAGAAATTGTTTTTCGCGTAAAATTGTTCTTAATTGCATCAAACTTTACATGCAGTTAATATTCCGTTCGCATTGCATATGTTCTCAAGTTTGTTTCGATAACATGTGCCGTGAAAACGAATCTTAGCCACACGATTTCTAACGTTCGTGTAATGTTCGAAACATATGCTTAGTTGAAATTTATTTCCATTTCAGAAGCTTTCTCCGGTTCGCTGTTCTTCCTGTGCCATACCATCCTCACTCCCACGTGTGCCATGGCTGCCATTTATGAAAGAAATTTTAATCCGCATCGATGTAACATCTGCTTTATGGAGTGTCCTACCAAACCACAATCGACGCTGACGCCGTGCGCCGGCTGTAACATGGTCAAGTACTGCTCGAAGGAGCATAAAAAAATGGATGAAACTTCACACAAGCTGTTTTGTATTGCCGTGCAAAAGCTGGTCTCCGTGAAAAACACCAACCATTTGTTGCGCTGCGCGGAATCGATCCTTAAAAGGTCTTTCCAATCACAGCCCAAAGCCATTTGGCATCATCTGAGTCTCTGCCAGATGATGCTGAGCAAAATACTTCGTCGCGAGTTGTACGAGCACGAGAGGACGATCCTTACGTTTCCCGCGGTATGCGCCATCTGCCTGGAATATCGGCCAGAAAAGTTGACATTTTGTGCGGAATGCCATCAGGTGGCTTACTGTGGCAAGGCGCACCGAAATGCTGACCGGAAGAACCATTCCAAGTGGTGTGCCGGATTGCGGTTGAACTATTATATCGATAACGGTACGAAGTGACTGCAAGCGTGGGGATGTTTTTGTTCGATTTCATTCATCTATTTTATGTAAAATCAAATCACGCTTCCTTTTCTGTATCGTTCTAGATTTACCGGATGTGTTCAACAACATACGGGACAGTGTTGATATCTTTACCGAAGAAACATTCCAGAAGCCATTCCCGACAGATGTCTTTGAGTTGGTCAATATGGTGAGGAGTTTTAATATCCAAAAACCTTCCGATGCTAGCCCCGCCTTGGAGCTGGCCGAAGAGATCCAGTCGGTGAAGGTGGCGGGGCTGTTTTCGTGCATCGGCACGGTGCTGCACGTACTGCGGGTCACCAATTTGATCGAGGAGCTGACCGAAGAACTCAACGTGTTCGTGCTCGGCTCCGAGCAGGACGATATATTTTTCAACCCGATAACCTGTGCGGCGTTTTTCTGCTGCCTGCCAAAGTTGCGTCGGCTCGGTGTTTTTCTTATCGGCCCCGAGTCATGCGACGAGACTGCCTTCTGTTTCTCGATGGATGATAGTCGCTTCGTAGAAGTCTTAAAGTATCGCTGCCTGTACCATGAGATGCCCCGCAATGTGAATCTGCCGAATCCGCACGTGTTCGTTGCGTTCAACAGTGGATTGCATGAGTTAGTTGGAACAGAGCAGGACACCTGGGAGCCAACGCTGCGCAGTCTGTTCGACATGCCGAACATACCGATCGCGTTCACGTCTTACACGCACGGCGAGGCGATCGATGATTCCAACGCGATTCAACTGTATGCACACCATGCGGGGATGCAGCATCGCCTCAAGTACATTGAGAGACACGCGCTCAATCCTTTCTACGATCCGAAGCCGATTCGCAACCCTGATCACAAGGACGAGGAAATGCTTTTCTACCTGAACCAGTACATTTCGATCGTAGTCATCCGGAAGGGCTAGGTTCTTTTTGGACAATCGTTATTTCTTATACCTTTACAATCGTTTTTGGCCATTTGGTTTTTTACCACATACCATTTTTTGGTAACTTTTTCTATGTTAAGGAAACACACAACATTCACATAGGGACAAGAGGTCTCATATTAGTATTACATAAGAATGTTCCTTCACGTGCATTTATTATTTTTTCTATACAAACGGGAGAAAACTTTTGTTTTCTCAAAAAAATGTTCAAAAACTCACTTTTAAGCACCGGATTAGTATGTGCCGGGTAATCGAATTATCATCACGTGAAATAAAGTAAGCACAACACAGTACAAACACTACTTACGGTAGTCGATGGTCGCATTTATTGTCATTCAGGTAAAAACGGAACAATGTTAAACGGTATTAGCTTATGATAAATTGTCCGGTTGAGTAAAAAAAACAAATACGAAAAAATACTGAGCTGCCCAGCAAACGACAGCATAGCTGGATCGGCCTTCCCAGAGTGGGTTGGTCACCGGGACCGAACCACGCGCGTGGACGCTTCAGTTCACCTTCAGGAAGTCGGACGTGTGCTTCACCCAGAACACGCCACCGTTGAGGGCGATCGTGCAGAAGACGCGCGCCTGCTCACTCAGACCCTTCGGGGCGATCCAGTTGAAGGTGATGGCGTTCGGGGCGGCCTCGATCTTCTTGTGCGTAACGGCCGACTGGAGGAAACGTCGTAAGTAGAGAAAGAAAGGGAACGTACATTAGAATTGCGCCGATTAGTTCTGCGTCGTTAAATAAGTGCTTCTATTGAACCCTGCCACACCGTCGCATCGCGGCGTCATACGTAACAGGTGTCGGGCAAAGTGATTTTAACGGTCGCTGGAGGCAGAGTTTATGGTAATAAGAACCAGTTAGAACAGCGGGACATATCGTGTCTAATTAAAATCCATTAAACATACACTCCCTCCTGTCCGGTCGGTTACGGTTGACAATCACGATGGCGTGCCGAGTACAGGCGATTTTGCAACATCACACCACAACACCACTTACCCCCTTCGAGTTGCCGCAGTCCACCTTCTGGATGTAGTTGTTGTTCGGCGGCACGTCGAACGACCCGATCGCCGTTTCGCCTACGCGCGTCTGGCACAGCAGTCCCTTGATCGTGTCCTTGGCGCTGTTGCCTGCGGGTGAAGGGAAGCAAACGTATCGGTGAGTAGACATTCATACATTTTATTGCCAATATTGATATCTCCCCACCCGCTCCGCTACAGACTTCCGGTTCCGCCGCGGGCAGCTTACCTTTCACGGTGATCGTGACAGCTTCGTTGCCGCGGATTTCCTTCTTCGACAGCACGATCTGGTACGGGGCGCTCGATTTCTGCGGGTCGGTGTGATGCTGCGGGATCATGTCACCGCAGGCACCGTTCGGTGCACCGGTGGAGAAGCTCAGCGCGGGTGCGGCACAGAGGGCCACGGCAAGCAGGACGCACGCGAAACGGTAAGCCATTTTTAGTTTAGGTGCTGTGAAGAATAAGAAACAAAACTATTATTACTCGTCTGGGGTGGAGTAGTTTGTTAGTAAGAGCACACGATAGTTAAGCCTTTCAAAACAACGAAATGTGTGCATTGCAGGATTTTGCATTTTGCATTGAAAATAATTAACTAGATGTTCCTAATCGAAATCAGTAGTAGGGTGGAATAACAGGATTTTAGTTTTGCTCAAGTGTTGCGATAGGAATAGGACAAGAGTCCGAATTAACCACTAAGCAAAGCGAGAACGTGTACAAAACAATACCAACAATACAAGGAAAACCAAATTGTGGCAATCTTGATTCAGTGGCGCCATCTTTTGGCGGGTAACGCGACTAAGCATAATATTCAAAAGTGAACAGGCTTGTTTGCCGTAAATCTTGTCTGGGATCAAGATAAACTTTATCATAAAAATGTCATTCGAATTGATACAGTAGATTTGAAGTTTTAGGGATATGTTTGAAAATCCTCTCAATTTTCCCACTTAAATATGAAATATCTCGAACTTATCGATGTGGAAAAATATGCTAGAAAGTCGATGAAGCGTTCAGCAGGAAGAACCGTTCACTCCAACGACCAACTTTGTCATAACGCACAGGTAAGATACATTAAAGATATGAAATAGCAACCTAATTAATAAACCACTTAGAATTAGATTCATTAGCTGCAACGAGTGTTGCGGATTTGTGGCACGACAACAACTCACCAACGGTATCGCATCTAATAACGCACCTTCAAAGCTGCGAAAGGTCGTATCGATCTTCTTTAATCACTATAATCGCAGCACGTGCGTGGATTCTCTTCACCGCATCCGCGCGGATGTGCCTTCGCTGGCCTTGCGCATTTAGATATGGCTATTAAGCCGCCGTTTGCTACCGGTGTGCGATTGCGTTGCGATTTTCCACCTATCGATCGTGTTATAGATACTGTCGTCTGCATCTGCACCTCCCCACCCCGTATCGTCTGCACCGACGAGACTCGGGCGAGTAGTGTTAAAATTGAAAGTAGCATATCGCAGCCATATCATAGTCACAGGTGTTTATAGGGACACAGACCACCCCGTGCCGCCCCTGTTACGAGCCTGTCAACCGGTTCGCAAAGTAATTATGTGGGACGTACAAATTACCATAACGGCGACGACAACCGGTGGGCGGCGTGGTGGACAGGGCATCTCGTCAGCCGGCAACAGACCGACACCGACAGCATCTCAACTGGTTGTGACTTTTGGGTCAATGCTGTCCGAGTCCGACTGCATAATCAACTCCCAAGTGCCGCGGGAGCTTAACCGAAGCCGCCTCGGGTCACACTATGGTGGGTTTTTTTTCTCGTGTATGTACAGTACCGGCAGGGGATCTACAACGTTTCCGTTCTTGCCGTTTGCGATTAGTATGGCCCCGAGAAGCCCATCAATCGCGAGAACAAGAAATCAATCAAGCCTGCTAGTCGTGTAGGGTGTTGGTTTTTTTTCTCAGCCTCTCTTAAGATGGCGCCCCAACGGAACGTTGGGTAGCAATTTTGGAAGACCTTGAAACGTGCGCATAGTTCAACACCGTGCTCCACGCACGGGTCATTCACCATGCCGGGCGCACCGAGAGTTGTGTGTATAGGATGGCGAAGCTAAATGTTGACCGCTTGCGAATATGTAGAGTTCAGTGCTTAAGAGCAAATACACGAGGAAAAAAAAAAAAAAGGTTTATCAAAACGAGCTCAAGTGAAACAGGTTTTTCGGCGTTGGTTTTGCCCACCAGAACGTACGTTGAAACTGAGAGTTTTGTAGGCAACCCTACCTTTCCTGCTCTTTCCAGTGCGATCGCGCAATGCTGGAGCCTGTTTACGATAGACGAAAAAGAACCTTCAGGACGACGGGGAGGTTCGGTCAATCCCCGCAGATTGTGGTCAATCCACCATTCGGGGCAAATTTGACAATCCATCTTTCGCGTTGCGTACAAGGACATGGTTCTGCCAACTGGTTTTCATTTTCACGTTGACACTGAAGACGAACCACTTTTTGTGAGCAGCATCCTTCAGAGCGGAAATCCTTCGAATTATGTACAGCCCACGGTGAAACCACACACCTACAGGCAACATCTTAGGGTGCGAAGCAAATTTTTGTCACCTCCACTCGTTGGGATCGTTGGGTCGTGCCTCCATGGCTATATAAATTTCATTAAATGCGGCAAAGCACTGGCACAAAACCAGAAACTAAACAAACGTCTGGGTTTTTTTAATAGCACATGGTACGAAGGTTAACCGCTTTGGATCTAATCGGCGTCTGTTAGTTAGCTTGGGAAGCAAATGTGAACAGTCATTGCCCGCAGACAAAATGGTGGCTCGTTTCGAAGCGTTAGACCGCTCGTGGGCAAGCTCCCGTTCGGGAACTAGGAAGCGCGCGGATCGTGAGCTTTTTTATTGGGTAATGCATCTCTGCATCTCAAATCACTTCCTGCACTAGGCCGCATGCAAACTGAAGGACAGTTGCTGCATTTGATACGCGAGGCAAAGAGCCTTGAATGTTTGCAACTTTAAGAAGCATGCACTTCTTATGTGATAACTTAAAACTCGTGATAGAATTGAAGTAAGTTTACGATTTAACAAAAAAAAATCGCGACGTTGCTTATTCATACCTGTCGCATCTAATAAACGGCTATTTATAGCCCACGTCGGCGCCAATTCTAATGTGATTCTATTTCGCTTCGCAGGCTCATCTGGTCCAGTGACTGACTGTAGCGTGCAGGCAAAAAAAAACAATGATGGCTTACTTCCCGCAGATCAGAGGAAAGATAAACCGATCTACTAGTAGTGCTTGCATAGGAGAACATCGTTGCGCGATCGCAAGCTTACGATCGGTTGTGCACAGCCCTACCAGCATCAAACATACAATTAGAGATACATCACCATCCAATGCATTGGTAATGAAGGTGCGTTGACGTACTTGGTAAATTTAATTTCACGATTGTTGCAAACCACTTTGGAAAATGGCTTCCATTATCTAGAACAAGCACTGACTCACTGGCTTATAAGCTGCTGAAGGAAGTGCTTTTTCTTACCACGGTGCTCATCCACCCAATACGAGACCTCCGAGTCTCTCAAGCTTGCTAATTTGAACGGAAGTGACTGGCTACGACATTTCATGCTCCATCAAACACGTTCCACTCGAAATTCTGTCACGCTTCACTCAAATCCTGTCTACACCATTAGCACCACGTGCGTCTTCCGGCGGAACTTACCTGGGTGGATGTTTCGTTCGGTGTAAATGGGAAGTTTGGTGGAAGGTGATCACACACGCACTGGCAACACTGGCGGTAACACTGGGCTGCTCTGTTTGAATTGATCCTCTCGAATCGAACTCAAAACGGTAAGTGAAACGAATGGCCGCGCGATGGGAAGCTTTTGTTCACACGAGAGCGAGCCCCTCTATGGACCGTGATTCCATGCGCCAACGGGGGGAGTGAGAGAGAGAGAGAGAGAGCGAGAGAGATGATCGTGTCCACAGCTGCCAAAACTTCTTTTTCGTACCGGGTGGGCATAAGTCGGCGAGAATGATCGTGTACCGTGAGCACGAAGCCTCCGGTGCGCGGTTGTGACGTAATACGTGCGTACGGCGAGGGCTCGATGGATCCGCCGATAAGGTAATTAGTCCGTCCGCCTTACTACTCAACGCCTTTTTAACACTACTATTAACAGCACCTTTCGGTCGGGCTTACTCACGATGACGGCTCAAAGATGGGTCTTTTTGGGTGTGTCGGGTGAGTGGGTCAGTAGACAAAAAAGAAGTAGTAGCTGAACATTTTAAATTGCATTATTGTCATGTGAAAAAGTGGATACTACTGAACATGAGCGGTGGGAGAATTCTGCACATATGTTTGCATTTCATATGGGTTTAAGTGGACGGTGTACAATGCATGCTGTAGTTGTACACCGGTTAAGATATGTTTTATTTTTATACTGTAATTTTACTGATTATCTTCAATCACTGTGTCGCATAATTAGTCGCACAGATTAGTGTTTTCTATGTTTTCTTTTACTTATTTTCTATTTGTTGATGATTGTTTAGTGAACGTAGACACATATGCATTTATACATGTAGCGCAAGGCCTTACACGCCATAGGGTGTGGGTTCAGATCTCATTTGGATCAAACCTCGTCCACAGAACTGACCATCTAGGTACGAATATAACATTATCAAGTAATGCCAAAAATTGCAAGCGAAGACCAATATGAAACTACATTGTCATTGAAACTACTACAATACTACGACATTGAAACTACTACAAAAACTACATTGTCTAAACTGTAATATTTTATGTAATTCGAAAATAAATCTTTTACTATTACCGGTCTTTTTAGGTGTTGTTTGACAGCTTCTGGCTGTATTCTAACGCTTAAGATACATTATTCTAACGCTTGATGCAGCTCATATGTTTGCTAATTGTGCCACTCATTGACCTAGTGTCAAAATTCGTTTAATTTTAGACTTTACATATTGTTGTTGTTGTTGTAGATCTACAATGAAAATCTCAATGAATTAGGAATGTAAATAGGAGCGATTTATGTTAAATTGTTAAGAATTATCTTCAAAAAAAATAGCTAAAGCATTTTGCGGATGTGGACGCTTTGGACTGGTTACTGCATTGCATGAATGGTTACTGCATGGATCGTTTAATGTTGTGCATTTCAACATTTGATGGAAGAGAAGAAACGAGGAAGGATAATATTATAAGTCATTCGTATTATAAACATCAAACTACTAAACGCACAAACGTTGAGCATTTCAGCATTGGGTTCATTGAGTTCAGTTCAGTTCTGTTCTGTCGTTCTGGTGGAAGCTTAAACGCCATCTATGCATATCAGTCTGAGCCTACCACACCTCATCTGTCCATGTGGACGGCCTAAAAAACTTGTCCGGTGTTATTCTTCTGACATGACCAACCAGCCTGGCGTGTGACGCCAGGCTTAACCCCGTCTGGCCAAAGCAAAGGAAGATGAAGAAAACAAGCTTGAAAACAAGCTGAGCCTACCAATTAAACCTGATTTTCATTCTGCCAACCCAAGCACTTTACAATCCACCTATTTGGTCGAATACACACTACTGAAATGCAACTGTATGCAACAATAAGATCTAAATTTTTGGATTAACTTTTCTGTTCCTTAAATCTTACCTGTTTTTTTTGTTCAGTCCAAATTATGTAAAAAAAAGTTTTTTTTATTAACTTTTTTATATGTTCCTAATAAAAACATTAATAATGTGTTGATTCAATTCATCTCCTATCATCCACACACCCGTATTCAAGAATCGTACGCTGTTTTTTGGTGCTTTTTCATTCGGGTAGTTAAGAAAAATGGACAGCACTGTACAGCATGTGCCTACACAGCTGTTTCCATGGCAATGCCATTTGATCGCCGTTCGCCGCGGGGACCACAGAATGTTTGTACCGGCACAAACCTAAGCGTACGGCAAGCGCCATCGCGCAGCAGCGGCCGCCATGCGTCCGGGATCGATGCTAGTCTCCAGTCGCGTACGTTCCGGGCTCGGATTCAGACGGTTGGTTTCGTCGGAGGGAACACTCCGGGAACGGCAGCAACAGCAGCACGGACGGTTTTAATCAGCTCAACTCCACCGTGAGCTTGTCCGATTATCGCTGCGAAGCTGTGAACTTACGGTGAGTAGCAGTGGGTTGTGGGGCGTCGGAGCACACACATCGGTGCAGGAAGTTAGGTGCTATTTGGAGCACCCAGGTTGAGACACGCCATCATGCACACGACGCGGTGAACCGTACTGCTGTGTCAGCGTTTTTCGAAAGCGGTTCCGCACATCTTCGGTACTGTCAGCGTGTCAGTAGCTATATTTACACCGTCCGTAGGATTGAACCGGTGGCGTCTTTCTAGAATCCGCGACAGTTGGAAAGTGCTACATTCGGGAGTAATCATGGGATCTTCTTCTCCGTTTTCTTCCGGTGCAGGCACTCCCTGATCACGCTAGCTGGTGGTAGTGGTGTTTCGTCCTTTATTTCTGTATGAAGCTGTGTGTGGCCGAAGAAGAGCTGGGTTACTGACCTGCAAGAAAACGCCGGTAGAAATCAGTACTGGGAACAAATTCAAACAGCCTCTATCGTTTTCGGTATAATAACAGTCGCTCCAAGCGTGTCGTGCATGCGTTCCGTTAAAAAGTGTTGTTTTACTAAACGAAAAAGCTAGAGAATTGTTCACAGCGAGTTCCAAAAGTTCGGTGTGTGAGTGAAAGTTGCGCTTGTGGAGCAAAATAAAAAATGGCTGGCATATTGTTCGTGGTGCACATTCCTTCCGCCCGGTACGAGCGGGAGCTTCGACGCCAGGAGCTGGACCGGGTGGCGAAAACGGCCACCGCCACTACGGAGGATGAAAAGGACACGGAACGGCCGTCCGGTAAATCGGACGAAATGGAACCCTTCGTAACGCCGCAACCAAAAAAAGCTACATCAAAGGTAAGGATAGGTGCTTGAAATAAGCCGTGACTCATGGCCACTGGCTTCTGGCACCGTGCTTTCTATCTTGGTCGCAAACGGTCGATCGATCGCTAACGACCGGTCTATTATCTACTACACCTATCAGCAATTTGCATCCTAGTGTGTGTTATCAGAGTTCATTATGTTCGGTGCTGAACTTGCCTGGCATGAAGCATGGTCATGATCCACCATATTGCTGTAGTTGAACGTTTCCGTGAGAGATCAAACATCATCACACACACCAATCGGTAGTTGTAGTTGTTGGCACGAGACGCCTCGTGCCTTCATCCTAATCAGTCTGCTAGAAATGGCGCAAATTTCGTACCATTGGCTACCATCGTAGCCATACGGTCTTCGCAAAGCTCACCGGATGTCGATGGGAACTTCCTGTACGGCTCGCGAAATGAATGGCGGTTCCGTCGGCAATTCAATCCATTGCTTTCGTGCATCGGTCTGGTGCGCTTTAAAAGGAAACAGCGAAGGAAACAACCTTTACGCGTTATGTCACCGCTCACCGATCGCCGCTGGTGATAGCTTTTGCAAACGAAAGACCGCCCGACAAACGTACCTGAAGCGCCAGAGACAGTGCAGCTGATTTTCTTCCCCGTTTTAAGCCGCGCTAAAGCTTCCCTCCCCGCTGATGGAACCACTTGAGACCCGATACACTATCAAAAGCGCATTTTGCTTTTCCCCAGCAGTAAATATCGACCATGTTGAGTGTGGGTTAGCGTGTTGCTTTCATTGGCAGTATCGCTCCCTGTGACCTAGAGCCTCTGTTTGAGCAGGTGAAACGAAGTTTGAATCGAGTGAATTATGCTAGCTGCAGTTTGAGCCACACTTCCGAAAGAGCAGCAATAAACAGTGGGTACGGTGAAGGTGGCCTTTGCTGGCACGGTCATTTCCTGTTTAATAGGCTCGTGTGGATAATGGTACATTTGTGGAAATAGTTCAGCTTACATGCGAACTGCTTTATTGATTTTTAAATGTCTAACATTACGATGCATGGAACATTTTAATATTTTTTACGTGACATGCTCATCGTAAGCCAGGTGTCATTGTGTGGGATCTGGAGTAGCGATGTGTTTCAGGCGGAAGCACTGAAAACAGAAACACACTCACTCACGAACTGCATCATAAAGTGATTCATTCACGGACACTGTCCATGTCCAAGAGCTGCTAACTGTTTGCTTTTCGATTAGAGCCTTACCTTTCCGGTGGTCCCATTACCCACATTGTACCCACACTGTTGATACTTTGGAGAGATAATGTATCTGATAAGTCATTCTTCATGTTTGCACCCTGTGGTGGAAATATATTTTGGAAAGATGTGTCGCGTCACATCGCCTGAATAAACTCAACACTGTGTGAGCTCATCATTACCAAGAACCGATCGTGTTAACTGTTTGACAACATCTCATTTTGTAGCTTGACAGACGTTGGGCGACATCCAACTAATCCACTCGGAAGCAATTTGCACTTGAAGACCGGCTTTAGTGTCGTACTCTAAGATGCCGGCGCATGCATCGATCATCGGAGTGGATGATAGGAAATACAAACACTATTTAAAGAACACAGAATTCCGACTTTACCCGGGAGGTCGGCGTCATCACGTGTTACTTTCTTTCGCTCTCTCCGAGTCACGCTCCGTACTATCTGGTCACGCCTAAGGCAAGACTTGAAAGTGTAGTCGTGTTTTAAAAATAGCCTAACGAACACCAAGCTAACCTAAGACACTGGTAGCTCATTCCATGCGGATGCTATAGACGGGTGTTTGGTGAACGAAAGCGGTTCGGATGATGTGCCGTACACATATGGCTTTGGTGTTCTAAATAAACACCGAGTATTCTATTCCAGCACCGAGTCACGTAGTTGCTTTGGTCGTTTCGGTATTGAAAAAACAATTTTGCCTTTATTTTTGTTCCGTTTATCTGCACAAACTGTTCGGTCGCTTGTTTAGTCTGTGATCGCCGTTTTGCTCCGCCGTTGCAGATTCCAAGATCCAGCCATATACCGAAAGCGTCCGACGATGATGGTAAGAAGACGGAAGCGGTGGGTCCTCCGACGATCAAGTTTATCGATCAGGACGGCGAAGAGATACCGAAGGTGGGCGACTCCAAGGAGGAGGACGACAAGGAGGATGCCGACGGCGCGGACAAGGGAAAGGACAAAAAGTCCAACTTTCTAGCGGAACCGTTCGACCGTGCGTCGGCACTGCGTAAATCGTGGGATGGCTTCAAGGATCTGCTCGGCTCGGCCCGTAAAGAGAAGACGGCACGGGAGGAGGCTGCCGAAAAACTGACGCTTACCGGTGACTCGTCCATGGAGGAGGTGCTCAAGACGATCATCACCGAGAAGCGGATTCATACTGCGGCCTGGATCGAGACGGATAAGGGAAATGGATTCCACGTGAGTCGTCCATTTCGTTTGAGTGCTAAAGGGAGGGTTACTAAACACGGCTGTTACGCTGTTGTTTCAGATCATGTTCTCCATCGAGTCGGGCCCAATGTGCGACGATGTCATCTACATGCTTAGCTCGTGGGGCGTTGGTCAGCGCTTTAATTCAACGATCTCGATCACGTCGTGCACGCTGTACAGTCAACCGCCAGAACCTCCAGTGGAGCAGGAAGAGTAAGTAACGCGGGAGAAAGCGGTTGTGATTGATTAACAAATTGATGGATTTTTTTGTCGCCCACTCCTACTTTAGGGGCAGTGCTGGTGAGCCGAACAAAAATAACGATGGCAGCGCGTGGAACACCTTCCTCTCGACCGTTCGCGCACGGTTAAACGTAGCGCAGATCGTGGAGGAAGTAAAGCACGACGCACAGGTGTCGTTCGATTTCGTATCAATGCTCGCGGTAGCCAGGTATGTGATAAAAGTGCCATACTGTCACCCAAAAGGTATGCGGAATATTTTTCTAACACATTTTAATTTGAACAGTATTTTGGCGGCTTTCGGTTTGGTTGAAGACAGTTCCGTTTTTCTCATCGCCAGTATGTTGATTTCGCCGCTTATGGTAAGTCGCCTGCAAGTAGGCTATTTTGTGCTCGCAAGTCGCGGCACGCTTGACAGTATTGCCGCAAGGTGGCGCTGCTGAAGTTTTCCTTCAAATGCAAACCGTTTTGGTTGATTCCAAACTGTTTCTATCTTGTTCTCTATTTATTCCAGGGTCCTATCATTGCGGTCATCTTTGGAACGGTCGTGAAGGAGCGTACGTTGCAACTGATCGGTCTGAAGAACGAAATTATTGGCATTATGCTGACCGTCACGGTGGGATTCATATTCGGTTTGATCGTGTGCAGCATAGACGATCGGTATAGCGTGGGCGAGGGCATCACGCACGAAATGTTGGCCCGTTGTGAAACGCACTCGCTGCTGGTCGGTATTGCAATTGCGCTCCCATCCGGGGCCGCCGTTGCGATTGCTATTTTAGGGGAGAACATCGGATCGCTCGTCGGTGTGGCCATCTCGGCATCGCTGCTTCCTCCGGCAGTTAATGCGGTAAGTGGACGGAAAACGGAGACATCAACGTGGTTTCCACTACTGATCTTTTTCCATTGTCTTCTAATAGGGCGTACTGTGGGCACTGTCCTGTCTGTATTTCCTGTTTGGATCCGAAGAATCTCGCTACGGAACACTCATCAAGACACAAATCTACTCCGAGAATCAGGGCCTCGAACTGTTTACGCTTGGCTGCATGAGCATGTCGCTAACTTTGCTCAACATTTTCTGCATCTACTTAGCGGGAGTAGTGTTCCTAATCGTAAGCTATCTTCACACTAGAAAATGCATTGCCGGAATGTTTTCTTACCACTTTTGATTGCCTCTTCTTCAATCCTATTCAGATCAAAGAAGTAGCACCTGTAGTGCCCAAGGATCAGAAGCAGTTCTGGAAGCACGATATCAAGATCGCACGTGACTACAACCGAACGCTGCATACCAACGATGGCCACTCGATGAGCAAAAATCTCATGCAGGAGCTAACGTCCCTGCATCACAACAACGACACAACTGGTGGCCTCCGCGGGGACTACCTGCTGAATTCGGCCTCGAAGGGTAACCAAAACACGTGGTCCCCGAGACATAACTACCACCAGCGAGACCATCGGCCCACAATCCAGGAGCTGGAGGCACTGTACCTCAGCCTGTCGGCCAACACGGCCGAGAATCAGTTCCACTACTCGTCCCATCATGCTGCACCGCATTTCATGAATTTCGATCGACTGGTGAGTTGTTATTGTATGGGTGACTGATAGAGCTTGTTGCCAATTCGTTCTCCATTCAAAATCTCCATCCACAGTCCACTTCACCGACACACCAACGTCGCAATCCCTCGAACCCGATCAACATCCACGGTGGTATCTCCCGGCACAGTCGTTTCACGGAATCGCTACGTGGTGCTTCGGCACCGCTCTCCAAAATTCTGGAGGATGTCGCTGCCGGTACGTCCGGTGCGAAGGGCGAAGCCAGTCACGGGGCACACGGTGGTAGCAGGCGCGAAACGAGAAGCTACGGCTTGCCGGGATTCAAACGTAGTTCCAAAAAGTTCACCGTCACTCCGGCCTACGATCCGATCCAGAAGGAGTGAGCGATCGGCACCGAGGGAAGGGAAGAGGCCTTCCCCACAATTTTCTTCACAAGATGGCTGTTTTAAAGATGGGTGCAGCCGGATGGCACCGGAGCGATGTGGCCGGCCGTCCTGCCTGAATCCGTTGGTATTGTTTCGTTCTTATTTGTTTCAATTTCTCGATCGTGTAAGTGTTTTGTTGCTATTGTGTAAGTTTGATCTTTCTTCCCGCCCGTATTAACACGGCGCGTTGCGTGTTTCCACCGTCCACCCTACTACTATCAAGAGCACAGTTGTAAATAGTCATATCGTGTAAGAACGTGCATAATTGTTTAAGCGAAGGAGAAAGCTAAAGAAGGCAACATTTGCCTACCGTCTCCGGAGGGGTAGATGTTCCCTGGGTATCGTTTGTCCCATTCGTTTGGGTGGTTAGTCGGGCTGAACACTACCGGTCGCAGAGATGCGAATACGAAGGTATTGTACTTAAGCAGGGCCAACGCGTACATGAATGCTATCTGGCGTCAGCCAAAGCGATGTGTTTATCGTATACGATGATTGTAATAAAAAATTGTGTCAACGAGAGTGATCAAAATAAAAAATTGGGATGTGTTTTATTCGATGCTGCTGTCGCTTATTAGATGGTGAGCTTGGCATCCTTCTGCGTGACTACTGCTTCTGGTACTCCGCTGCTGGTGCTGCTGTAAAGTGTAAATGAAAAGAAATGTAAAAATGAAAAGTAAAACAAATTATGCATTAATTGCTGCACTATTATCAACGTGTAGAATAGTAAATAGGAGAATTTTAAAGATAAGGCTTTTTCACAATATTAACGAAATGTGTGCAGCAGCTGAAAGCAGTTAGTTCAACCTAAATGATCCATATATTTTGCCTGCATTTTGAAAGATAATAATAACCTCGCTCTCCCTCAAAAGTTTTTTTTTAATTTGTAACAAAAAATAGTCATATTTTTATATATATAAAATGTATAAAATACATAATTATGACTACATTACATTACAACAAAAAAAAAAAAACATTCTGATCCTATGAATGGTATTCGTTTTTCGAAAAACAAAAGCTTAACACAAGTACGTAGACGACTTTTACAACGGTAATCGGCAAAAATCTATTGCATCGCCGCATTTTGAATGTACAAAATTGTGTGTATTGTGTTATATTGAAACAATTATGAACTTTTTAAACATAATACATTCGAGATATTTAAAATTGTATTCATGCCCAACTACATGTATTGCATGTTTATAGGACTTTTTACAAGCTAAAATTTAGTGGCAATGACATCGTATAGTCTTAAAAAAAGACACAATTTACTTTCAAATGGCGCCATTTCTTCTCGTATGACTTACATTATACTCTGCCTACATTTGACCCGGTGCCATAATTGGCTGGTTAATTGGCCATTGGTGCGCAGAGAAGTCCAGCCATAGGCTGGAATGATCACTAGAACGATATGCCAACGAAAAGTAATTCGCCCAATAGATCAACGAACATGTTTCGTAACCCCCAAAGATATCGACTCGGATAGTCACAGTGATCTACGTAAAACTTCCTCTAGTTCTTTCGCAGTCTACTCACCACTACTTCTGCTCCCGTGCGTTCGCGTCATCGGAACCGATCACCGTCGGTGGCATCTTCCAGATGACCTTTTCACGTAGCGTTTTCGGTCCGTTCGAAGTCTCGACATTCAGCACCTTCAGCTGCACCGATTCCAAGCGAATCGGTTTCGTCTGCACGAACCGGTCCGAAGACTCGGTTGCGTTCCGGGTCGTGTTGCTGGTTTGATGGTTCTCCTTGCTAACTGTCTCGAGGGCACTTCCGTCCGCCGGCAGCGGTCCCAGCTGATGGCGTTTCTTGCTTATGGTGATCGTCTGATTCTTCACATTGCTCGTGTTTTCTAGCCGTTCGATTTTGATCTCTTCCGTTGCGTAGAGAGGTTCTTGCGATGGACTGTTGTGTTCCTGTTGCTGCTGCTGCTGCTGCTGCTGGAACCGATGCATCTGCTGCTCCAGCTGTTGCATTTCCAGCTGCTGTTGATGATTGTGGTTCGTTTCCACACGCATGTCATCGACCGCGTCGTTGTCGTTCGTGTTCATAAGAAAGTCACTGATCTCGAGAAAGAATTTCGCCGGCAGGTTGTTGCCGTTCACCTGCAACATCGAGGCACTGATGTCCGGAAGCGTCTGGGACACATTCCCGGCCGGTTGCTGTTCCGTTGAGGGCGGTTGTTCCGGCGGTGGACGGCGGGAGGTAACTTCCGGTTCGGAAGTTCCCCCGGTCAAATCAATTCCTAGCAAGCGGAGAACGGAATTCTGGATGAGCTGTGCCATACTCGACTTTTGGAAGCGCTCCAGTTGCGACTCGGGCAGTTGCAGCTGAAAGTTTTTAATGCTCAACCGTATGTTCGTCTCGCCGTTGACCTGCCGCTGGTCATAGATAACCTCCGCGGAGGAGTCGGCCTTGCGATCATCGTCCGCCGCCGTGCCTGCAGCGAGCTGGTCGTCAGTTCCACTTTCTCGTTTCACTTTCGCTGCCTGCTGAGATGATCTCACGACCGAGACGACTGATGCATGGTGCCGCCTAGCATCTGTCACTAGCGTTAAATGGAGCACTAAAATCGCGATCAACAGCGCGTCACGTAGTCTCACCACCGACATTTCGTCGCACTGCTTCTAATCGGCTAGACCCGTCGAAGGCGTCATTCACTTCCCGGGACGCTGCAGATGCTTGCACGCACTTGCTTGGTTCTAGCTGATTGGATCACCAAGTAAACCACAATGCTTGGACGTACGCTTGGAGGAGCAAGTGTCCGCACACTTCGGCAGCACTTCGATGGATGATGCTCAGTTCCGCTGGGGTCGCGTGCGCTGCTCCATTATTGTGATGAAGACGACAACAACAACCACGACGAGATGGACCCGCTTCAAAAAATGGAGAATGGGCATAGAAAAAGCAACGAAAGAAGCACACACACTTTCGGGATCGATTGACAAGGGGGGAAAAAGCTTCAAGCACACGGCTAGCCGAAACAGTGAGCACATCATTTACCATTTAAGCAAAATATACTTCATACCCATAGTATATGAAATGCATAGTGAAATTGTAAGTGTTGTTTTTTTAAGAAGCAGCCACATTTCTGTTCATTTCAAGATAAGTAAGTACTCATTAATAAGTTTTAATTATAAGTCGTATTGTTAAGCCAGTATTCGAAATAAAAAATCCTAATTGAAACATAGATAATTACTTCTCCTTGTGGAGTTATACTTACTGTTGGGAATATGTATTATATGTGGAGTTATACTTACTGTTGGGAATATGAATATGTTGGGAATATGTAGCGAGCCCTGCATAAAGATCGTTCGACAGATAAATATGCTAGCAGAGATATGAAACAGCCAATAACAGCCTTATAGCAGAGATATTATAAGCGAGCAATGATCTCAAAACATGACCAGTTGTTTGAAAATTGCAAAACCGAAGTTGTGGATTGTTCAACGACTAAATTTCGACTCTTCGTTTATAACACTTTGATGACATCATATCAAAAATGTGTATGTTTGAAAAAATATAAGAATTTCGAGTACCATTGTTGAATTTTTGCACATATCGTCACACGCCGCACTGTACGCGGATCGATCGATCAGCTGAAATGCCATTTCAAATTTGTGCCCACCGTAGAAACGTGGAGAAACTGAGAAGCGACTCGGAGGGGACAAACAAGCGACACACTAAAATGACAAAACGCTCTCGAGCTCCCACCAGACACAAAGAAATGCCATCCGCGCGGAGGGAAACCGTGGAAAGAGAAACCCCAAAACAGGTGACTCGAGTGGCGCGTGACACGCGAACCTTAACGTCCGCGCAGGAATCGGCATGCGCGGTAGATCCCGACCGCATGCTCACTTTTACGGTTTTACGACGAAGAGAACGATTTGTCCTTCCTTATTGAGCTTGAAAGGGGTGCTGCAAAAAACTAAACTAAACGCAGTTCCCGTGGTGAATTAATTAAGCTGTTAATGGGCCGACAATTTCATGGCAGATTAAGTGATCTTTGCGATCTTCTGCGTTTGTTTGATTGGCCTCGAAAAGGTTTTGCGGGACTTGCACAATGGCTGGAAATGAGTTTGATTTAATAAAAAAAGTGGTGTGTTCATTTGTGTAAATCTATGCTAATAATAAATTTAGTGTAATTAGCTTATCTTTTACTTAAAGCGCCAATACTAAGTCTGTTAAAAAAATGCCCACCGGCTTATACGGAAGTTTATTTAACCGAAATAACTCTTTCGGGTCAAGGTTATCTGTCGACAGTTGCCGATACGCTGCGCGATTGCGTATTTGTTTCTCGACCCAGCCGTGCATGTTAATGAAACAATTGTGACGAAACAGGAAATGGCCTCGATACATTACACGGTTCCGGTGGTAAAAAATGGAGAATACGTTGTTGACAGTACAGTCGAAGTGTTGAAGATACAAAACATGTGATAAAATAGTAGTGACACCTGCATTCTGACATAACTATGTTGTATGTTGTATTTTGAAGAGGTGTACTTAGTTAGTAAGATAGTTTTATGTTTGCTTGATAATGTCTTGATGTCTTGATAATGACACATGAAATAGTTTTAAAATATGTGTTGTTTTGACCAACTTTTTTACTGTTACTTGCTTTAAGGATTATAAATAATTTACTATCGGTATATCTAATAGCGAAAATCTTTATTTGTTTCATATTGAATAGCTAGGATGTACAAGAATCTGGTACGCAAAAAGTTTGGATATTTATAAGCTTAGTAGACATAATTATGAAAAATGTTTTTAAATAAGAAAAAAGATCCAAAAAAATCGGTAACATACTATGTGTTGGATTTTTAAAAGGATATTCCATTTCAAAAGCTAATATTATTAGAAAAGGGAAACGACAGAAGAAAAATGACCATGGAGAAAAGCAATATATAAAAGTAAAGGTGTCTATTATTATGAAAACTACCACATAATCAGAACAATTCTAACGATATATTTTAGTGGCAAAAAAATAAAAAAAAAAAACTATTAAAAAATGAAAAAATATAACTTATTAATTGAATAGATATCAGCACAGATAGGGCTGAGTTGTGTGCGATTATGCATGGTACATGATTTTTAAATAGTTTTCTAATAGTACCATATTTGAACTTATGCAAAAAGCTGTAATCCTTACAAACTTTAAGTCAAAGATCAAAGATTAAAACTAATCAATAGCTCATGATCACATCCTACAATGCTTCATGTTGCTTTTTGCGTAAATTCAGCATAAAATATATACCCGAAATGTATCAGATGTATTGCTGATCTTAAGCCTTGCATCAAAGTGTTTCAAGTTCCTACAGATCCATGTGGAGAGACTATTGTTGCAAAATAGTGGCATATGTCCGAAAAAGTTGTATCTCAAACTGTTGCTGTTTTTAAATCAACAACTGCTGATGTGGTAAAGGATATCGATCCCAGTATGGAAAAGAGTACTACGTTTACGGTCATACGATACCATCTTGCCGGGAAATATAGCTAGAACAAGATGGAAATAATATACATATTCTACAAAATGTTGCTAACCAAGTGCCCAAAATGGAATACCAATATTCTGGGTAGTCCGATCGTAGTCAAACATAAGAAATTTGGAATAATTGAGAAACACATGTGATTTAAAGAGCGTCCTTTTCATTATATGTTAACAGCAACTAGCATATGTTGGATTTGAACCAAACAATTATGTTATAAAAATTGTGTCAAAAACGCTAAAAACATATCAAAACTCTCCCATTTTCGTTGATGAGCTGTGGAATTCAATTATTTACTTGTTTTTCTTCAATCACTTGTGATACTCCAACGAGCCACCATCGTGTGACCTCTCGTTTCGATTGCCAAAAATCAAACTTGACCTAGTTCTTTTCTTTTCACCGGGTCAGTGGATCAAATGGTCATTCCGGTTTCGAGAGCTTGTCGGCACCGAAAAGGTGTTAAGACAAACAGAAGAGCAGAACGATAGCCCACCCAAAAACAGGTTTTTCTACCCAATGCCAATCGGCAGTAACAAAACAACGGTACAGCAGCAACGGTGAGCAGCCATCGCGGAATAGAACCCGTTTTGTGTACGTGATTTCGTTTAATTGTCGTTCTTTATTTAGGGTTTTGTGACACACGGAATGCACCTTAAAGTTATAATAAATGCGTTCTATCTTACGATCACTATGGGTTAGTTGAGCATTGGGAATGTGCACCACTCCGCGTTAAAAGATCCCCGTCTCCCAAGCATCTGCTTTCACTTGTGCAGAACATCCATTTTTCTCCTACTCCAACGTTGTCAGTCATTTGATTTCCCGATTTCGCAATATTGTTATCACAACAGGAGGTGCTAGATTGTTTTGTTTTTTTTTCCACCGTAGCTGCTCACTGAATCAGCACGGTCCGCTGCAGCAACGGTCTCAGCAGGTTGGCCACACGCACCTTGTACCTGAGTGAGAGGAGTTGGAGTGAACAATGTTCAAGTCGTTTAGTATACGGCAGTGCAGACGTCATATTACGCTACGATAATTACTTTCGTTTATGCTTACGCTTCTTTTTACCGGCATGCTGTTTCGGTGCCTGCTGTGGCGCCGGCTCTCCAACCTCATGGCTCTCTTCGTTAGATTCGTCCGAATCTACTGCAGCCGCCTTCACCGGAGCTTTCTCCACCTTGGTTATCAGCACCGGAAGCACAGCCGGATTCGCTGGTTCGGCACCGGCGTTCACGCGGAACGGAATCTCCGCACGCTTCGTGTTGAACAGGAAGGAGAGACCCTGACCGAGCAGGCTGGCCGGTAAGTTAGCTGGAAGACCCCCGGCTCCGAGCGTTTGATAAGGGAAGTCACTGGCGATCGATGACCCTGCCGCAGGAGCCACCGTCGTGGTGGAGGTAGTGGTGGTCGTGCTAGTGGAGGTGCTGGTCGAGCCTGCAGGAGAAGACCCAACGCCTCCGTACGATTCCTCCGAGCTGTCGGAATCCTCCGATTCGCCACCGGCTGCAGCGAGTTGGGACGCGAACAGATCCAACAGGGTCGCTCCGGCTAATGCTGCCGACGGAGGCATTTCGGGTGCCGGCAGCGCCACCATCACGCCGTCCACCGACAGATGCACGTTGGCCGTTCCGTTCTGGCGCTGATCGAACACTATATCGTAGTCGTCGTCGTAGAAGTCATCGTAATCACTGCTATCGTCATCCAGCAGGCTCGTGACGGGCAGGGACTCGATCCGAACCACCGCCAGTACCAGAAGCAGCAGGAACGTTCCGAAACGGCCACTCCGATCGGGACACATGATCGTACTACGGACGGATTCAAAACGACCTAACCAAATAAACACTACCAGCAAACTCAGCAACCGAGATGCTGCTCGGAACGAAGCCCGATATGAAGTGAAGGTTCTAGCGGTGGACCACTAGCTCGCAACCCGACACGGGCGCCACGGGCTTGAAGAATTGGTTGTTTTTCCCGTTCTCCGGCCGAAGAACCGCAGATCATACAGGTTACTCCCGTGAGGGGAAAAATGCTGGAGATTGCTTTCTCGCTCTCCCGTAAAAGTGCTTTCTTCGTGGCTCTCCTTGCGCGAAAGCAATCATCATAAAAGCTCGATTCTCGTTGTGCAATTCTGCGGAACACACGGGAAGCCCTACCATGGTCAAGGTGCGGAAGGAAGAGCGGGGATATTCTGGTTTTCTTATTTACCCGGCAGCAACCTTTATGTACAGTGACGAGCGATGAAACACTTCACGTTGGTCAAACGGAATACAAACATTCAGACTAGCCTCCAGACAGTTAAGTTCTTCACGAAAGCAGAGATTTCAGAAGCATTGTAATATATAAAAAAAAACTTAGAATACACAAAAAATCAATAAAATGTGTATGCATACTCTGTATTTTTCACTTGTTTTATCTTTACTTTTAAAATAATGAAGTAACTATTAGGCTCATTAAGACATAATAAGTGCTATTGATTAAACCTGAACTGAATTTGATTAGTTCTGTTTTTTTATTAATAGTTTGAATGTTGAATAACTTATAGATTATTAAACCTAAAGATTAAAGCATGTGATATTATAAGCTCTATAAGCTCTATAAGCTCTATAAGCTCTATAAGCTCTGATTTTAAAGTGATTATCAACGAGAAAATTATAAGTATGCTTATGCTTATTTATGGTAATATGTCTTTCTGGAAAATAAAGAACTTATTGGAAACACAGCCTTTGTTTATAAAGATACTTAACATATTCAAAAATCAAATTCAATAAATAGGGAACAAAGATACATACATAAAAAGGCAGATATGAATATATGACAAAACAATAAAACAGGATATAATAAAAACGAACTGAAAAAATTAAACAAACGATAATATAACCAAACATAACAAATATAAGATGAGTAAAAAGTATGAAATAAACTAATATGAAATAGAACAAATAGAATAAAAATATATACCAATGAAATGAACGGAAAACTGTAAATGCAAGTTTAATGTGCTATGACGATCACAAGTATAACAACAAACAAATGGCACCATTACTAATAGGCAGCAAAAAAAAAGTAGTCTCTGACATCATGTGAATCATTCAATTTGTCGCGCACTGTCCACAGCATCCTACGACTTTCACAACCCATTCTATCCAGCATCGGAAAGCAGTCCACTTCTCGACCCAGCGTGCGTCAGTTTCCCCAAAATCAAAACACCCCTTCGTAACAAGGGATGATAGGATGGGGCGAGGGAGGGGGGGGGAGAGAGTGAGAGAAAAGGGGATAGGGGAGCCGGTCAGTCCGTAATGGGAGGTGATAGGAAACGATCAAACATCAATACCACTTGCTAGTGATCATCCGCCAACAAATGCGGCCCGATCGAGAGAAAGCCTTGCGGATGCGATGGCATAAGAAGAGAATCTCGCATCCTTCAGACCCCGCCCTCCTCTTCGAACAGGTTAGCTGGTGAGATGCGCCTCCCCTCCCCCCAGGTGAGGATGCTCCACCACCCCCCGGTGGGTGGGTTGGGGCTGCTCTTGAACTGTCTACCTGCGGCGTAAGTATTCCATTCCTCCGTCGGTCCGTCGGTTCGTACATAGCCTGCAGCGTTTTTTTCAAGGGGTCAACGAAACTAACCGTTTCTTTGATGCTCTCTGCCTCTCTCTCTCTCACTCTCTCACTCTTCCTCTCCATTTCCAGCGTTTGCTTAACTCTGCGTGAAAGCTGCGAGCTGTGTCTCTTGTTTGTGTTTCTGTCGTTTTTTAATTCAATCAAAAGGCTCACCGGCGGAGGAGCGTATCATATGGTGATGAGTGTTTTTTATGCTGTTGTCTTATTTTCCCGGAGGTTGAAGTTTCTGTTTATTTCCAGCTCCGGAATTAGGTTCCGAATCGCGGGACGACATGATAATTGACACTATCCGGGGATGCGCCGAGGATGCTGTTTGAGCACCGCCTAAAAGCTTGCCCAAAAGCACTCTCGAGCGAGGGAAGTGAGCCGTAGGTTGTTGGGTCTAAAAGTGGCCTTCCCCCGGAAGCTGTCACGAGCACCGGCACGGACCACGGGTGGATGAAACGGTACTTTGGTGGGTTTTCTAGTTCGGGAGCAGCAGAGGAGGCACCAGGAGGATTGACGCTCAAACGCTCGCTCCAGCGGGTGGTTCCAGTAGCTTCGGTTCGTATTTTTGAGTTTCATGCCGCTAACGTCTGTGGGACGCGCATGCAAATGTGAGTGACCCCTCGGGATCAGGGTCGCCCCGCGAACGAAGTTCATAATTGAGAGAGCGATTAGTGTAATTAGTTGTAAAACAGTCGCGTGCGCACAAGAATAATTGTCCTTGCAAGAATAACGTCCAAGTACAGTGGCTGGGCTAGTTGTTCCAGACTTCACAGCGCACCAGCGCAAGAATGCCGTCAACATTGGTTTCAAAATAGGCGATACACTCCAAAACAAAACAAAAAGTCACCGTCACCAGAAAGTGTGGTGCGAATTTATTCCCGTGGAGTTCCCGCGGACCGGAGCATCGCAATGTCCCTCCCGGTGAGTGAAGTTTGCGTTCTTCGGCGCCTTCCCGCTGCCTGCGTATCAAATGCGACATGTGCTCGATAGCGACATTCACCGTCGGAAAAGTAGGTCGCGGAATATAACGGCATCGGACAGGCTGGCCCGGACGATCGTGGACGGATCGGTCAATGTTGGCCTTTCCTTTTTGAAGTGTGTTTGTGTTGTGCGTTTTATGTGTCCCCACCTCTCGCTCTCTTACTCTCTTTCTCTCTTCCTCTCTCGGTTTATCTAGCAATTTCTTTTCTCGTGAATGTTCTTTCGGGCTTCTTGCTAACTTCAGTAATAGGTTTTGTGTTTACTTACGCGTCTTCAAAGATTAATCATCCAGAGCTTTCCTGCCTGCATGATAGCGGCCCAGCACAGTGAAAGTGGGTCCAGCCGAGCCAATATAGATTCTGGAGCACTTCGGCACGCTCAGCACGCTCTAGACAAGCTGAATCAGATTATTCTTAAAATACTCACCCTTGCCGCACACTACCCCCTACACACTGGAGGAATCCCCCCGCGAAACGTCCCATCGTCGAGCTGAGGTTACGACGTCATTAGATTATCTTGCACACGCCGGTCTAGGGCACACGACGTGCGCCCGAGAGAGCACGCTCCGCTCGAGAGATTCGATTGGTGTGGTCCACACTAGGAACGAACAGCGCAGCGCAAAAACATAGTAGCAGCCGATTCTTTCGTTCACGCAAAGCCTACTGCACAGAACCGCATCGAGTAGAATATGGCTTTTATTTGGCACAATGGGCACATCAATAAATAAACAGCAGTCGAGGGAAGGTTTGCGTTTTGTGGTTGTTTTGTTCGAAATGGAAGCACACTCCCAAACGCAGCTCCGGGGGGCGCTCTAGAGCCAGCTGGGGGGAGATCAACTATTCTAGCACACTTAGTAACCTAACAGCTAGCGGACCAGGAAGCTCCTGTGTCCGGTGGGGTCGGGTGTCATGGTTGCACGAACTGACAGACACCGTAGCTGTCGCGCTTCCGGTCCGGGCCACACTGCTCCTGCGCACCGAGTAGCCGCAGCTCGTCCCAGCCGTCGTCCAGTCCGTCGGTGTCGGCGTCGTTCTGCTCCAGCTCGTCGTAGCGGTCGTCCGGCTGCAGCTGGAGCTGCGTCATGTCGACGTCGGAACGCAACGGCTCGTACACTAGGCTGTCGAAGGAGGAAGGATGGTGAGAATCGGGGTCTACCAGCGGGTAGTGGACGACCAGCTCGTTGTGACCGCCGGTACCGGCATCGTGCGCCTCGTCGTCGTCATCGCTCCGGCGAAGCAGTAGCGGGGATTGGTCGATGCCGTCGCGTTGTTGGCCGTGCCCATCACCAGGAAGGATGTGGTTGTTAGTTGGTACGGCTACTACCAGGGTGTTAGTGTTAGGATGCTGATACCCGCCGACCCGCAGGGCCCGTCCGCTCGCACCGGCGCCATCGTCGGCCGTCGGCAGGCGGGGATAGTTACCTGACGCGCCGGGAAAGCGGACCACGCGGCCCGATGCCATCGGCACCTCATCGATGTCCACACTGCGCGCACTGCTCGACAGGTCCACCTTGTACGGCGTGCGGCCCTCGATGAACTCCTCCGCCTCGAGCTGCCCCGACCGCTGGCTGTTCTCGTCCAGCACGATCACCTCGGGCGTCACTTGCGCGGCCTTCTTGTGGTGCGCCGCCACCCCGCCGTGGGCCTTGTTGTTCTTGCGCTTGTGCGACGCCTTGCGCGTCTGATGCGCGTCCTTCTTCTGCGCGGTGCGGGTCAGCAGATCGAGCAGCGACGCTCCGGACGACGAACCGGACGGGACGACCACAATCACAAAGTTCTCCAGATCGGCACGAATGTTGTACTTGCCCTCCTGGCGCTGGTCGAACGTGATCGTCTTGCGCGGTGGTTTCGTCTCGGTCAGCACGCCGGTGGACGGTGGTACGGTGGTCGGCGCTTTCGTTGGCGTCGTGCCAGACACGGTTGCGGCGCCGGTGGTTGACGGTCGGGACGTGGTCGTTGTCGGTGCTGCTGTTGACTCGGTCACCGCCGGGGTCACCGTGCTGGGGGTATCGTGCGCCAGCTCATCGTTGACGACCGGGAGTTTCGCTGGCGCCTGCGGCTCCTTCGCTGGCTCGTCACTTATCGGGGGCTTCATTTCAGTGTCCACCGGGGAAGTGACGGACTCATCCTTTCTTACCGTCGGCCCGGCAGCGACTAGCGCCGTCAGTGCTACGGACAGTAGCAGCGTCAGCCGTAGCATGTTGGAACGCAACTGGAAGTTTCAAAAGTCACCACTTGCGAGTGTCGATCGTGTAGCTCCGTCGGACCGGTTCGTTTCGTTCAGCTCTTTTCTGGTTCAAGTTCAACGTGCGACTGCTCGGTTTCATTCTCATCCCCAGCTAGCAGCCAGCAGCTAGCCACCTCCAGTGGGCCGTTCGGGAGAGCGTTTCCTTCCCAACCGAACGGGGGGATGAAAAAACCCGCGAGAGTGCCGATCGACGAAAGAGCGAAGGATGCAGAGAAGCGACAAAGAACATAGGCGCGCGATCTCCCGCCGATCGCACCTTGTGCACCGCACGGAGAATCCGCGATGCAAGAAGAATTAGAGGGTAGTAAACAAACATGCGAGTGGTATGGGAATATGAGAGGTTTTCTGTTTGAAGGGTGGACAGGAAATCGAATCGTGATTCGAGAGGAGAGTGCACTATGTTGGGTGATTGTATTGAACCTTTTGCGTGTTGATTAGATCGTTGCGTCGTCATCTGTTAGTGAAACGAAGAAAGATTAACGTTGTCAAACTTAAGATAAGTTATAATTGCACCATAATTGGATCAACGAACATGTAGGTCAATTTAATGAAATGAAGTCCGATTCTAGTTCACATCAAACTTTCTCCAAAAAGCTAATCGCGGTCAAATGTAATATTCAACATTCTGTAGTCGATTCAATAAACCTCAATCTGCATAACACTTTCACAACCAGCATCCTCTTCCGGTGCGCTCGGTTAGTGAAATCTTCCCCCTGAACTTTCTCAAACCAGACCCTTCAGATTGCAGCCCTCCAGTACTCAGCTACAACTTCTTCCAGATCTCAGAAGTTGCTGCAGGAACGACCAGAATTTTGTTATGCTGCGCCAGAACCGCCGAACGAACGTGGGGGTTTCTTGCCGACACAGAATCAACCTAGAACGCGTAACATAACGGCACCGTTGGGGGTTAATGAGCGCGTAGAGCGCCTACCGGACAAACTGGTTGCTCGCGATCGGTCAAATCAGAATGGAGAGCAACCCCGGCCGGCACAAACGCGGACCGGAAGGCTCCAAATGGTATCTTCTTTTCGTACTGCTGATGTTGTACACTTTAAAGGTGGAATTCGTTGCAATGTGGATAATCCATGCTTGGCTGGGATGAAAACGTTTGTTTGCCAATAGGAATAATATTGGCATTGCAGAACTCGTACTGGTTTTTCGTTATTCACACTGATTATTGACTGATTATTGTTATTGACCAGCATGCTAACAGGCACAACACGCCGCTGGGTAGCTCCTTCAAGGGGAACCATCCGTTCGTGTCCTCCTCTATCTGGCAGACCACATCAAGGACTTTGATGATTAATTAGCAACATAAATGCGTCGCGCTTTTAGCACACCCGATCTGCGGACTCGCCGTGAAACAATTTAAACTTCAAACGCAAACAAAACATCCGGCGATATTGGTTTGTGGAAATTATTTTTCACTTTTATTGACTTCAGGACAATCGGAACAAAGAACGTACGGAAACTGATACAAACTTTACTCTGCCCGCTGTTGCGTTTGGAGTCACCGAATAGTAGTTAACAAAGCCGGGTTGAGTACGGGAGCGATGTGTTTGCGATGAATTTCGACGTTCCCCGTGCCCACACTGTGAGCCCTGCTTTTTTCACCTCTTCCTTATCACTCGGGCGATTCCCTATCTCTGTGATAGTTCCCCGCGCCACTCGTTCGTTTCAATATCCTTTTTCAGCGCTGCGCCAGCGTCTCTGTCATGCTGCTGCTGTTGTGTGTGAGTCTGTGAGTAATTGTTAGGTTATGCAATTCGCTTTTGATTTGTCCCCTTTTCGCGCACACGCTTGAGTATCCATTTATGTGGTTTTGTTCGTGTGCTTGCAATTGTTTGCTGTTGCGCGATTTGGGAAATTTTGTTACACACGCATAGCTTATCGGCCCTTGGAATAAGCTAGATTATAAGATGATGATATCCTATCTTCCTCTTGCTTGTAGTGAATTATCAAAATAGCTAGATGAAATGAGTGTATGACAAACAATGAACCGTATACAGTCAAGGTAATTGATAAATTAATGCAGTTTAATAAATAACTCGTCACATGTTTCGCTGATTTACTGCACGGAAGTTATTTTCACAAAAACGACGTTTCTTCCGTTATGAACAAATAATTAACGCACATAACTCAAATAATGTATGGCACTGTGATGATAGGAGATAACATTGTGAACACAAGAGATACGCCATAAGAAACTTTGTACGGAAATCAGCTAAAATGAGGCTAATAGAACAGAATCGAGCACTCGCACATTTGGTTTCTTTGATCATGAATCTGCTTCAAACGTCCTGCCCTAAAGCTGCCTGGAGCACTCGCCATGCACGTGATGTATGTGGCCTCAAACGTAAGTGGCAATATCGAATCGTAATCAAACGAAAAGCTGGAAGAAAAGTCTACCTCCAACGGGCAACAACAAAAGCGCACCACCTATAAGAACGCTGTCTTCTTTTGTTTCTGTCTACTCGTTATTGTCGTCATTGTTCGTCCATCTTTCATGAACTGGTTAACATGGTGGTACAACGAGGTCCATCCTTCCGTGTTATCGGTTTGCACAGACGAACCGTCCCTTCCTAGTGCTCTCCCATTTTCTTTCTCTCCGCCAATCAAATAATGCGTTTCGCACGGTTGTTCCGAACGACGGAACCGCCGGTTATAAAATGCAAAAGTTGCGTCTACGATGCAAAATACATTGTTACAAATATATGTCACGGCACGAAATTACGTCAATTTTTGCGTGTTTTTGTTTTGTTTTGTTTGTTTGCTTGTTTGTTTGTTTTACTTTGTCTATCAACCCTCGCCGCAGCGTGTACTAAGTTGTAATTCGATTCGGGCGATAGTGTTAGCCCCGCAGAAAACGGCAGCCCTGCCGCCCTGCTAGAGAAGCCGCTGACCAACGACACACACTCACGCAGGCGCACGCACACACATACATACATATTTTGTTTTGTTAACATATATTTTCTTACGCAAGCAATATGTACACGGAGTAGTAATGCATTCAAGTGCTCGGTGTTAGTAGATGTAAAATGTGTTAGTTTCCGGTAGGCTACGAGAACGATACACGGAGTTCGCATAAAAGGGAAGAACGAAGCGGACGACGGAGGGCGGGCGCATCGAACGGACGCTTAAATTACTTCTTTGGAGTGTACTATACGCTAGGGTTTCTTATGGAGTCACAGGATTCGTGTCACTGGCGCGTGTGATGCTTGAGACGGAGGCCAAACGTAGAGTTTCTTTTTATGCGAACCCACCCTCCGAAGGTAAGAACTAGTAGATTGTGAGGTATATAGATGGGAGAATAAATACCGTCATGATATTTCCGGTACCGACACCATACCGGCAACGTACTGCACTCGATATGGCTTTCGTGCTGTCCTAGTTAGGCCAACGTGCGTGCTCTGATCTAATCAATCGCCCTTAAATTAAGTCCTGCACGGGTGTCATGTTGCGGCGTGCGTGTTGTGTTTCTTCTTGCTGAGTGTTACACAATTCCATTAAAAATCGGCCCGATCGGTCGCAACTGTGCAAACAATGCAATTATTAAAGCAATTGTAATGTGACCTAGCTACCGTTTCACACCATACACGAAGCATATTACCAACATCACATTTGACTCCATCCAATTCGGTATGGCAAATACTATAATGTTAACCTCTACAACAAGCACGACGGATTAAAGTAGCCCGGTAGGTAGTATGTAGGAGAGCTAGGGTGGTGGTAATATTAGTAGTAGTAGTTAACGTGCAGACGACGATAAAAACGAGCCGCCATGAGGTCTGAAAAATGTCAGCAATTGACGTTTGCACCAATAAGGGGCGCTGACGACTAGGCAACACACAGCAGTACCTCCTAATCTTTGGATTCATCCGGTTTCGTCACCATGAAGCACCGTCGATTGAAGTGTTTGCACATCTGTTGCACCTGTGGAAACGCCAAGCAGTACACGATAGAGTTAGTTGTACACCCATAGCAGTTAGTAGTTGTTAGCATAAGTAATGATCCTTCCAAAATTTGTGCTTTCTGTGTTCTAAATTATTTAATTTAGCAATTAAATAAGTTAAAACAATTATTATTTTTTAATGACCATTGAATCTCTTTGCCACGGTTACTAACTCATGATGAAGTAATTAAGCGAAAAGTCCAAATGAGAATGAGTATATGACGATATTAGTCACCCTCACGAACATTAGCCTGTGCCCGGATGTTAAAAGTGTTAAATTTCATTATGAAAAGCACAATTATTAGTTTATATCCTTACTAATTTGATTTTGTGTTATGATAAATTCCTCCCATCAGGAATTAAGGTTAGAATTGACTGTCCAACATCCAATATTCCACGGCAACTGGGCTAGGAAACATTGCTTGAACGTAACTTGATAGTATAAAAATAATACAAGCACTATCTAATAATTGACCATATACCTTTCATCAGAATGAATTTCTTTACAATTCCAATCAATTCTTTTTTAGAAGTTTTAGTTTAAAATAATCTATGCATAACTATAACACATAAATATTTAAGAGAAAATCATTATTACGTTACAGAAATGTATTCCGACGGAAAAAAGTAGATAGTGAATTGAAACTTCTAATAGAATAGAAGAAATAGAAATAGAAATGGTTGTAATTGCAATTTATCTACCAGAAAAGACAAATAGTTTAGGCAATTAGTGATCCAATTCAAAATATAAAGGATATCATAGATGATCAACGATGCAGCCATTAGTTAGCGATAGTCATGGATTCACAAAGAACAAAATAAAATAACACAGTCCTGCTGAAAGCGTGGGAACGAAAATTGAGCTTCTTGATTTGCTATGTACATATACATATGTTCCGCAACTAATAAATGTTTAAGACGTTACGAATCAACTACACACCCTCCTGTGTTGGTTAACTATTAAAGTTGATTCAATAAAAAATAAGACTTAATTCAACATTTTACGATGATTACTTACCACTCCGGTACCGTAATGCCAGTGTGCGAGCGAAGAACCAATCACGAGCAAATAGAGCAGCGGCCGTTCGAGCAGCGGCATGGTCAGGCTCATCAGAATCGCACCGCAAAGCACCCCCGTCAACCAGTTGAACGTTTCCGCGGTCGTGTTGGACATCTGCGAAACTATTAGCCGGCACTGGAAAGCAGAAAACGAGTGCTGTTTATTTACTGCAATTGTTTGGATAAAACCATCATGGTTGAAACTTACGCTAATGTTACTGAAAATCGTTCCCGTCATGATGTACACGGCCCGTGGGTCACGGTTCATGATGTCGTTCGGTGAAACAAACACCCACAGCAAACACACGAACATAAAGGTGCCGTAGGTGAAGAGCGGCCGCATCGCTTCCTTCATGGTGCGCATCTTGCCAGTGCGATCCTTGTACGAGCGGTACATATTGTAAACCACCATCGGCAGGTTGGACATGGCGCTCACGTGTAGACAGACTTCCATCAGCTGACCGGCCGATAGGCCCCACGGAAGTGCAACCTTCCACAGCTGATAACCAAACTGCCACGTCGCTAGGTACATCAACACAGAGCCCTGCAATGGTGAGAACATTCAGCTGTCGGTCTATCCACAAGTCGGCGTTTGCCACACTTACCCACATGCCGAGATCGTACCCCCAGGGTAGGTACAGCACGCCCGTGTTGTACTTCTCCCAGTGCGACAGATAGAAGTTGAAAAATATCGTCCACATGATGTAGTACATGCGTATCGGCGGAACCGACGTCGGACCGCGTCCGAATATGCTGTACAGGCAGGCGGGGATGAAGAAGGCCGAGTACGAATCGAGCCCATGGTCGAACAGTTCACCGAGCGGACCGGACAGCTTTATACGCCGCGCCTGCTTACCGTCGATGCCGTCCAGCGTGTAGGCGAGGAAAATGTTGACCGCCGCCAGCGCCCAGAACCAGTTCGGCACTGGGGTCGTGTCCTCTAGTTCCGTGCTCGCCCAGAAGCCCCAATCGTACCACGAAAGCATCACAAAGTTTGCCACCGTGAACAGGAAGCCGGCGAACGTCATCACGTTCGGTGCAATCCATTTCGGGAAGTACTGCAATGGAAAAGGGGGCTCAATGTTTTTCATCCGTGACTGTAGCATTAGGTAGCATTTGTTTGTTGGGCGAGCCCCAGACGGAACGGAACGATGGCGGAGTTCCAACACCTTATCAGCTCCCGGGTGGTCGGAGGAATTACACAAAGGTGTATGATGCAATCGAAGAATTGGGTTTTTTTGTTGTTATAGTGCCGAGAGTGACATTTTCGGCAAGTGATGTCTTGAGTGTTGTCTATCGGTACGAAGGAAAACGATAAGACGCACCATACCGGACACAACTTCTAATCAGCGATAACAGGTTTTTGGGTGTTTTTTTTACGATTCATCAACACCCATCGTCTCATCCGTAAGCTGAGCCGTAACTTGAGCGGAAATTGCCTAAAACGAGACCGCTTTAACTTACCTCTACGAGCCAATTCCAGAAAGGATGCATAACATAAATACTGAGTGGTGATGTATCCTTAGCATTGTACTGAAAAGGAAGAAAAGAGTCGTGATTAGTTTGCAGAAGTTGATAGTATAGAGCAACGAATAGTATAGAAGAATTTGAATAATGCTCAAAATTGTAGGGGCTACAGATGATTTAATTAGAAGAATTCAATTTGCCATCCCACGTGTCAAGATGCTTCGGAGCATTGTTTTAGCTAATCAGCTGAAGACACTCATCCCCGCTGTAAGCGCAGAATCTAGCAACGGAAACTAGAATTAAGGACTAAAAATAGACTTCTAGAAAACATAGGAACACTTTCTATGCAAAGGACAATATTTGGTCGATATCGAACGGTACAAGTGGTTCATGTGACGTGCGTTCTTTCCATACCAGCTGAGCATACATCGACACGTTCACTGGCGCCGTTCACGACGAGTTCGTGGTGGGCACCGTCCCAGGACCAGGCTCCGGTATCCTTGGGGAACCCTCTATCTTATGTAACGCGATTCCCGCACGCGTCCTTACCTTGTAATTATCGAACCCGGCAAGGTGCTCCTTGGTCAGGTAAGCGTCACCCATGTTAAACTGGTACGCAGCACGCTCGGCACCACCGCAGAGGGGTTAATTAGGAAATCGTGTCTGTTAATCGGCACCGAGCCACTGCCTTTCCGTCGTCTGGGAGGTGGCAACACCCTTGGTTCACACTGGCGTTCGGATGCGCTGTTGCTCCGAGAACTTGGGAGAACTGGTTCGAACTACCGATTTCGGTTTGCAGGTGGAAGCAAGCACAACGGTGTACCGCACAAAACCGTCGTCACTGGAATGCGCGTAGCCCGCGGAGGTGTAAAATAATCGCTGCTCTGCCGCGCGGGCCGCCCCGTTTGCCGGCTGAGAAAGCGCCGATATACGCACGCTGATCGATGATGATATACGCATGCACACACGCTTACGGCCCAACGTTGCTTTTTCGCTCACATCCGCCGACCCAGCCGCCGTTGCGCTTTTTCGGATGGAATTTCCTGCGTGCGTATGGCCGCTGGACGGGAACGGGAACAAAACACACGGCCAAGGGTGCGCGTCCGCGATAACCACAAGGCATGCAAATTGTTCGATTTTTCTCACTCCGCTCTTTTTTTTTTGTTTGCCCGCGTTGTTTTCCTTCGCACACTTTTCTTCGTTTTTTTCGTGCCACAAACAGCCGATTGTCAGATTGACAAGTTTGTACCGGGTCCGGTGTGTTGGTGTGTGTGTGCGATTCGAAGTTGGTTTGCACAAAAACTGGTCATAAACGATGTAGGCCTATCTGCGAAGCAAATTACTTATCTTAATGCGAAATGACTAATAGTTTCAGGAAAAAACGAATTTACACGCACCAAATATGTATTCAATCTTGTGCGTTGAATTGAGCTGGCCTTGTTCCGTTGAACATTCGATTATTTTGACAGTTGACGTCATAATTGTCAAACACGCTGCGCAAAAGAAATGCGGTTTTGTTTTGGTTTTCTGAACAAAATTTAGTAAAATTACTGTACACAAAACGTGTCAAAATGGTTAAAGCACACGGTGTGTCTCCGCTTCTGCTGAGACCGCAGACGGAGAGTTTAAAGTCACATGTGAAGCAATTTCGGAAATACACAAAACAACCGGCGAACTACTTGAAGTGCGTAAACAATCCCACGTGGGATGCTTTCAGCTTATAAATACATTATTTATCGCCGTGCTCTTATATTGCAGGATACAGAAACCAGTAGCGAAAAAGTTGAAGCTTCTAGTGAAAGATATCTACGATCATGGCACTAAAAATCCGATTGTCGCTAATGATGAACCGGTCCCGTATCTGGATGAGCTCGTCACCGAGGAGATGGATGATGAGCAAATCTGGCAGCAGCTAGAGCTCAAAAATGACCATTTCATCGAGCAGGATCTAAAGAAGTTTCTAGAGGTGGTATCGAAAAACGAAAAGCGTCTACAGCTAGAGTTCAGTTCGCAAGCATTTGCTGAGGATGGATCAGATGAAGGCGCCGGTTCCGAGGATGAAGCATCGCAGCAGTCGGACGATGAGTACAATGGCAAAGGAGAAGAGATGGAATCCGGCGAGGAGAATGGTGACGGTATGGATTCGGACGACGAAATGGCCGAAGCACGACCGAAGATAGTGAAGAAACAGAAGAAAAAGGGTAAATCGAAATCGAAAGAATCGATCGTCGACGATCGGTTTTTCAAGCTAGACGACATGGCAAGATTTTTGGACGAAGAAGATGAACGTGAGCGACGGAAGCAGAATGGGTTGGGTGAAAAGAATCCCCTGATCGAGATCGATTATTTCGATGAACACATGGGTGAGGTATGTATCGATGCTCTGTGAGTGGTTTTTTGAAATGGTTACTACAATTCTGGCTTCGTTTTTGTTAAAGGACGATGATGATGCAGCCGAGATGAAATATTCCGATTTCTTCGACGACGAAGATGATGAGGAAGACGAGGAGGATGAAAGTGCTGAGGAGCAGGAGGAGGAGGATGCGGAAGCTGAAGAAGAAGACGGCGAGGCAGAGAGCGACGTTGACGAGGATGAGCAGGATGAAGAAGAGCATCCTGCCGAACAAGCAGAACTTTCCGACGAAGCGGAGGTAGAGCGTAACCGGAAACTACGCTTTGAAATATACAATGGCGATGGTGGAATGCCACCTCCACGAGATCTTCCCAGCAGAAAAGCAGTCATCGATCAACCGGATTCGAGCGACAGCGAAGAAGACGGGGAAGGCAAAAGCGATGGCCAGAAATCTTCGCATGAGTTGCGCCAAGAAAAGCTAAAAGAGAAGATATCGAACATGGAAGCGCGACTACTGAAGGACAAACCGTGGCAACTGAAGGGAGAAATTACGGGTGAAACGCGTCCAATGAACTCGCTGCTCGAGGAGGTGCTGGAGTACGAGCACACGACCCGCCCGGCACCGGTCGTGAGCGAAGAAACGACGATGCGGCTGGAAGACGTCATAAAGCAGCGCATCCGAAACAAAGCGTTCGATGATGTGGAGCGAAAGGTGCGTCCACCGGACAATCCTCGCGAATATCGCAAGCAGCTCGTCCTGGATGGCGAGAAAAGCAAGGAATCGCTGGCGCAGGTGTACGAGCAGGATTATCTGAAGCAGTTGGAGAAAGCTAACCCGGACGCTGATGGTATGAGGCGATGCAAATGCACAATACTTTGGGATGCATTTTAATATCCCTTCGATTTTTCTCTTTACAGTGCAAACAGGTGAAGAGGAGGAACCGAAAGAGCATAAAGAAATCCGACGGATGATGAAAACCGTGCTCGCCCAGCTCGATGCCTTGTCTAACTTCCACTACACGCCACGCCCGGCCGTACCGGAGCTGAAGATCCTTACCAACACACCGGCCATCAGCATGGAGGAGGTGGCTCCAGTTGCTACGAGCGACGCGACCCTGCTCGCCCCAGAAGAAGTGCACCGGCGTCCGAAGGGCGATGTCATGTCGAAGGAGGAACGCACCAAAACGGATCAGAATCGCGAGCGCCGGTTGAAGAAGCGTTTCCAGCAGACCAAGTTCCGTCGCGAGGCGGAGCGCGAAAAGAAGCAGATGGAAAAGGCGGCCGCCGGCGACAACAAGTCGCAGCAGAACCGTGCCCTCCAAGCGTCGCTGCTCAAAAAGGTAACGAAGGCGAAGAACGTGCAGCAGATGGTGGAGACATCGGCCGGTCCGGCCAAATCGTCCAGCGCGTTCTTCTCGCAGCTGCAGGATGAGGTGCGGGCACAGGCGAAGAGCAAAGCGGACGGAGCAGCAAACAAGAAAAAGAAGAAAAATACGGAAAATCTGAACGCGAGCAGTTTCAAGCTGTAAGGGAAGCGGTTACAATAAAACAAGCGGAATGTTTTAATATGAATCGCAATAAGCAGAGGCTGATTCTATTTCTCTTTCATATCACTCTGTCCATGTGCTTTTTGTTTTTCGGTTTATACTGTCTAATTCAGGAAACGTTTTCAGATGTCCGCTCTCATTTGCGTGTCGCTAAGAACAATTTTCTCACCCGGTTTGAATGCTGGCATGCCAAGGTACGGGCAAGTGGCACAACGGAATGCATCGCCCAGATAGCACTGGAAGGAAATGAAGGTGTGAATGAACCGTCTTCAAGACAAAGCATTATTATCTAACTTACGCTTCCACAGGAGGATTTCTGTGTCGTGTCGGGAATGGACTTTCCTTTTGCTTCCGCGTCCAGTTCTTCCGCTAGACCACAGGAACAATCCTTGCAAGCCTTCCTCTTACCAGTGGTTCCGCACACTGCAAGAAATACGTAACGATGCTGATTCCACAAAGATTTTTCTTCAGATATGCCAGCTTTTCCCTACCTCTGAGTGACTCTGCCGTTGGCTTTGCTTTATCTTCCTCGTCCAACAGCGCCTCATCATCAATGCGCTCCTCTTCATCATCATCGTCCAGTTTCCACACAGCCGCTACCTTCGATTTGCTTGCGAAAGACAGCTTCGATCCGGAACCGATTTCGTAGCTAGGTTTCTCGGCGACATACACTGCGGAAAGGGGGAGATGTGAAATCGCGCACGTACGAAACCACATGGTTGCGGTGATAACAGCTCCCTCAAAACCATTCGTTATCGTTATACCATTATTGCTCGATGCCGCAATGTTGATAAATCCCGCCAGCAGCAGATTGGAGCGTGCCAATTCGAAGCTCGTGGTCGTGTCGTCCTTGAACACCGCCTTTCCCTTCGGCTTCAGCAGCTTCACCAGCAATGCAATGAGTGCCGAATTTCCGGTCGAAACGTTTGCCAGAATCACATCGAACTGTGAGTTTCCGTACTCGGCTGGAGAAGCGAGGAATGCCAATTGATTACAAGTCATCATGGGTGAGTAATTTTCCAGAACTTACCAAGCTGCAGACGCTCCACATTTTCCACGTTAACCTGCACGTTCGGGATGGATTTGATTTCGTTCACCTCCTTCTCGATTTCCGGACCGACGGCACCGCCCCACAGGTACAGGACGTGATTGTTTTCTTGCACAAAATTCATTTTTAAGCAAATCCTGCGGAAAACGCTAAGTTGAATCTCGATTGTTTTGTTCCGTCCGAGCAGAGTCAGTGAAAAAAGAAAACAAAAATCGAACCTGACACTCGGTAACCAAACTGTCAAACGATGTTTACATTTTGTTCAAACAATCGGTTATAAATATACGATATGCGTAAGAAGTTTATTCTTTTTTTCTTCATGAAAAAACAAATGTGTATTTTTATAATACATTGAACATTAATATGGTCAAAACTACCACTTTGATTAAAATGATCCGCTTTAGCCGGGATAGTTTTAAATTATGATGATGATGATAAGTCCCACCTCTTACCCCTACGCAGATTTGAGAAATACGAAATTTTAGATGTATGTGTATGGTAATTGTATAAAAATCAAGAGGTACAATGTATCATGCACTCTTTATCATGCGCGAGTCTCAAAACTATGTAGTTTCTTGCATTAATTTTTGAAAAAAATAACTTTATTTTAAAAATACTATTCTTATCGTCATTATAATGATGAGTAGTAAGATAAACAACAACAACGAGTACAACAACTAATGATACTATCATGCTGCACTTTCTTATACTACATATTAGTTGTGACTTTGTATCATATTTTTACTACGAATTCAAATTAAATTTATCTATTCGAACTATAAACTACGATCCACATGCATTGCCAAAGTATGTAAAACACGCTCCCATTAATCACTCCGATTCGAAACTAGCATAACAAATTGCTAGTCAATGTATGATTAATTTTGCAGACAAACACAATTTAATAATAACTATTTTTTTCTTCCTTTTTTAGCAGATTTCCGATTTTGTTGCTGCCATTTTCGTTAAGAATTTGAATGATTTTGTTTAGCTACACCTGTTGTTAAATTTATACATCGCAAGTTGCTTTATAAATGGTTTTATGGCATCTAATGGTAAATCTGCTAATTACCTTTATGACTTTAAAGAGTTTGGATGGTTCGTCCAATTCTGGATATTTCTTTCGATATTTTTTTGCAATTTAACTGTTCCATGAATCACCCTCCGTTGTGTTTATTATTTTGTTGTTACAAAGCTCACCAGACACAACCGCACACTATCACTGCTGCTCCTTTCCGGCTGCTTCGCCTTCCGATGTTCGCCCTCGTGGATTCGTGGCTCGTCGCGCACCGCCGGAATGCCTATGCTGCTGCGCAGGTAGCCGTCCGCTACCGCTGGTTTGAGAAACAAGGCGGATGCCAAAACTCCCAGGCAGCCGTTGTCCTTGGTGTATAGCCAGGTAGTACTTTAAAGAGCTATTGGTTTTGAATTCAGGACTGCTTGGCTGGTCTTCCTTCCTTCCTTCGGGACTGCTTACTGGATGTATCGACGGGATGGCTAATCGCTCTAATGCTGCTGTCCGTGATGCTGAACTTTGACTACTTTCTTAGCGGTTTTGCAGCCTCTTTTATATACGAACGATCTGCCAAATGCTGAGAAAAATATTTTTTGTAAGAATAAATGTATGATGGTTTGCCTCGTCTGGTTTGCCATTAGGAAGGCTGGTGTGTTTAGATAACTTACCAATTCCAAATGTACTGCTTTTGAAGTCATACAAACGAATACCCAAATGTAGCATTTACGTGATGCAGCTTTACGATGAAGTGGCTTAAGGTAGAGAGGTCCACAATAATCCAAACACGTTCTTTTGAAAACTTCGCTCACAGTAGTTCGTTGTAGCGGAAACTGTCCCTCAGGTTGTTTAATGGGTTGCGGGTTTCCTCAGCAACACCTGTAGCAGGATCTGATGACTCTATTTTTCCATTGATCGGCAAAAATTCGTCGTGAGCTGCGCTTAAAGGTGACGTTATCCCGCTGTGTACCAATTTTCGATGTAAGTCTGTCAGCAGTAGCTGCGTAAAAGGATGAAATCCATTCAATACCACTTGATGCATGGTGTTGTAAGGTAGTCTGGATTGCTGCACCAACACGAAGTATTCCATCATTATCGAAAAACGGGTTCAGCAGCTTCAACGATGAATTTTGCGCCACAGGTCTGCCCTTTCTTAGTAGCTGCATCTATTCGTTGAAACCAGCTTAATCAACCGTTGTTTGGCATCCTGCAGTTCTGCAACGGTTCAAGCGATGGATGTGATGGATGGTTCCTTTGAACGAAGGTTTCTCATAAACCGAAGACAATAGCCTACAGCATTCATTAGCGATTGGTATGAATCATAACGGGAAAATATTTGTACTTGCGCTACAACGCCCTGTTCGACGTTCCTCGTTTGCTGGCAGAGGATCACTTAGTTGCTGCGTAGGCCATTTGTCTCTGCTAACTGTTCTCTGGAAATATGCTTCACAACGCTCCTCGTCTGCAGTTAAAGCTAGGACTTGAAGCTTCTCGATTGTCCAAAACCGTTCTATTTGCTCACTGATGCTTGGCTCCGTGGCCAGTGAATAACAGCTTGTGATGTCTTCTCGTTGCACTGCTTCCTCTCGTGGAATTTCGCCTACCACCCAACCAAAGACTGTTTCAACCAGCATCGGCCCAGTCTCATTCAGACGTAATCGTCCTTCGTTAAGGATCGTGTAATACTGCGCCGCTCCGATCAGCATATCCACCCGATCCGATAAATTGAAAACAGGGTCTGTAAGCGGCAACTCCGAGGGCAAGTTCCAGTGCTTCGTTGAGAATGACGGATTGGTGTTATCGATGTAACTTTCTTCAGCACCAAAAAGTTCAGCTTCGTTGTAAAATTCCCCAATCTCGACCGAATCTCTGCGTTGACTTCGTGGCTGGCTTTCGTCGTAAGTCCATCTACACCGGCAATAGAAATGCTGATACGTTTGCGCGGCAAACACAGGATCTGGCAAAGTCACCCGCTCAATGCATTCGGCTGTGCACCGTTGTCCAATAAAGGTCTTACTAGATACTGCTTGATGCATGCATCTACTACGAACAACACAACAGCTGTGAGCAGAGCATTTGCGATGGAAATTCTCTCTGTACGGCTGGTCGAACATTCTTTCTCGAACATTCTCGATGGCCATTGTTAAAGCGGTACCACAATGCTGCAACTATACTTTGATCGACAGTTTGTTCGACAGTACTTTTTCCAATACAGTTTGTTGTTTCGTACGATGTGATGACGCTGCTTATGGACACCTGTTGACAGAAGATGCGATTCCTTCTCGCACAGTACGCAAGCCCTTTGCTTACGTGAAGTCGATGAATTGTTGACACATACCCTGTTGCGAAGTGGTCGTCGAACGTTCCTGGTGCGTTTGTTTGCTTCCTGCGACTGTCTCTAACACATGTGCACGCATGTTGAAAAACTCTAGCATGCCGGTGAAGTCTAGTTTCTTCTCTGCTTGAGCCACTTCCCAGGCGGCTAACGATTCACTATCCAACTTTTCACCAACTAATCTTTCAAGAACGAACTAATTTGCTTGATGGGTTCTCCCGCCTGCTCCAACACTAACGTATTTCTTCGAAACTCGTCGACTGTTTTCCTTAACATTTTCACATCACTACTGTTCATTGCTTGTTGCTTCAGCAACGATTCTATGTGTTTCTTCTTCAAAATAGCTATATTTTTATATCTGCTCAACAAGATATTCCATGATATCTTGTAAATCTCCTAAGTAGTGGGAATTGGCTTCACAAGACGTGCTGCTTCTCTCTTGAGAGCAGATTTTAGATAGTAAAGTTTCTGCTTAGCAGAAATCTCTCCTGAACTGTCTATTAAACAAACAAATGTATCATGAAAGATTAACCAAAGATCAAATAAACGCAAAGATTTCTTTGCGGCTTTGCAGCCTCTTTTATATACGAACGATCTGCCAGACGCTGGTATTTTTTTCTCTATTTTTCAAACTGCCAAATGTGACCGAACGATAACCCGTGATGTATTCTGAAAGATCACCCTCCTGTTCTGTAATGCTAAGAAGTGCACTAAAAACTGAACTAAGTACATCACTACTATCCTTCCAAATTACAATATTAACTTTTTTTTCATCTCTCCTAGGTATGGAAGTATCGGACTGATTTCTGCATCTGATAAAATCTTCTGCGATAAATTCTTCTTGCTCAGGGTTATTTTCGTTCAGTGGTTCTGCTTCAGTATCAAGTACTTTATAATATGTATCCTGTTCTATTATATGTCGCTGGTCTGCATCGGTTTGGTTGTAAAGAATAGGCGAGTGTACTAGGCGATTTACAGAGAATTATTATTCTTATGCGATAAATACTGCTTATAGGCGATGGATGATCGTACACTCCTCCTCTTTGCCACTTATGAGCGATTTTTCTAGAACATTCTGATTCAAACTGTAAATATAAAAATATTAATTTCTATTAGTTATTATTTATACACATTGAATCATTTTTATTTACCTTGTACGTTGATACGAATGAAATGTTGTGTTTTCCTCCATATCATCAAAGAGCACTTTAAGCGAAGTTATTGCTATTGGAATAAGAATTTGAAATACTAAACCAGATATCTTTTGTTTATATACAATTTGCTAAATGCTTGGCAAGTTTGTGTTGCTTATATCTTCGAAGTGCTATTAAGGTTGTAAGTGATAAAAGTTGAGCTGCTCTTCTAACGTTTTGTTTATCCTGATTTGTCATTACTAAATGTCCTGTCCTGCATTACTAAATGGTTATTTTGAGAATTTGTGTCATTTCGGCATCCTGCTTCTCGGTAACTAAATCACACACCGGTTCTGAAGTGATAGTTTTGACTTTATAGTTGAATCCGTGATCTATTAACCAAATCCTAGTCAATTTTTAAAGATGGGGTACGTCGAGAACTGCGTCAATTTTTTTTAGTAACTGATGTAGAAAAAGGCAGAGTTGTAATCATGCATTTCTATTTGAGACCAGCAACTTATATTAGTTGGACAACATTTTTTTCAGCTAGCTTTTCTATTAGAGTTAAAATAATGTATTTTGTCAAACGTTGATCAATCCTATCCTATCCTATCAATGCTATAAAATAGGCTGTTTCTAATTTTTAATAGACCTCTTGGCATTACAAGTAGTAGATAGTTGTAGAAAAAAAAATCGTCAGAATCCGAATCATACTCCAAAACACTTTTAACCTTCATCTCAACAAAACTTAAAACGCATTCGCCTAAATGTTTTGACAGTATTTCCGATGAATATGCGAACAACTTCTAAAATTACATGTTTCAAGTCAATATATGCACAGCAATTTTATGTAAAGTGTATATTGATAGTACAGGGTAATTTGAATCTTTTGCTAAATAGTTACAAGACCGTTTGCCAAAGTATCGTAAAGTTAAAGCGTTGCTGATTTCTCGTTTTGTTCATCTTACACGTTTCTGCTGGTTTAAAATTTTGTCTTCTTGGTTAGGGGTAATTGCAAACTGTCTTGTTCGATGTCTTGTTTGTCTGGCATGTCTGATGCTGTCTGATGGAGCGCCTCCATATGATTACATGGGTTTGATCCGTGTTTGTCTTGTTTGATGTGTTGTTCGACGGCTCATATATAAGCGTCACGTGTTTCAAAATGAAATGGATTTCTACTTAGAAGAAAAAGTAGCCTCCTCCATATATTCGTGCGGGATAATACAAAAATGCAATGATCAGATTCACGATGGTATGCACTATGAGGTCGAAATATGATGTGTTCGAATATTTCAAATTATATTAAGCAATGGATAAAGCTAAGTTTGTTGTCAACCGACCGAGCATTTCTGGATTGGTCTGTGACAATGGCGGTGAGTATCGTATGCAAGAAGTACTGTAAGCAGAAGGGGATCGTGATGCAGTGCACATCAGAATCCCATACACACCAGAACAAAACGGTCTGTCTGAGCGGATGAGCCGCCCTCTGGAAGAAAAGGCCAGGCCAGGTCGACGTGCTCCTCCCGTTTTGCAGAAAGACTATGAAATTAATTGTACTTCGTGGGCGTTTCACGCTGTTAGGTACGTTTAGAAATATCCAGGTTCTCTAGAGAAAATACAGAAGCGTAAGGACTGGGATCTTTGGAATGCGGCTGTCCAGGAAGAGATGCAGTCTTATAAACTAAACAGTACTTGGAGCTTATGTGAGCTAACCGCAGGTCGAAAGCCCTGCAAGTTGGTCTTTAAAGTAGAGAAAAGCGAAGATGGAGTTTCTTAACGGAAAACTTCAAGAGAAGTTTAATATAGCCACACCCAAAGGTGTGACCATTGGATTACCATAGGATCGAAGAAACTCGTGTATCGTCTGAATCGCGCCTTGTACGAACTCAATCAAGCTTATCGCAAGTGAAACGAACGTTTCCATCTGTTCGTCATCAGGATGGGTTTCAAACGCAGTGAACAAGACCAAAGCTTGTATGTACGTAGTGTGAAGAGCTAACGAATAATCTTAGTCCTTTTCGTCGATGATATTTTCATCATTCGAGGGCCGTTTTATCAGATGCTGATTGGGGAATGGTATTAGCGATCGGCGGTCGAAGAGTGGCTACATTCTGCTAGTCCTTGGAGGTACAGTGGCTTGGCTAATGCGGAAGCAGCAAACAGTGGCTTTGCTTCAACCGAGACCGAGTTCGTCG